>JAQHUG010000135.1:422673-440230 GCA_028555095.1 Dicrostonyx torquatus
TATACCACACACACTCACATAGAAAAAGTTAGTACTAAGATGGAGAGTGATTGAGGAAGACACTTGTGTCAACCTCTAACCTGCACAGACGCACGCAGGCACGCACACGAAGACTGTCTTCCATTTGTCCGCCTAACCATTTTGTAGCCCGCTGTCAAAGCCTATTTCTTCATTTGCAGGTACAGCTTGGTGCCTTATCCTTCAGATGGGCTGGTTCACCTTCAGGTTTTGTCACGGCTTTGAACAAGCCTTTTCCTCCTCCTTGGTCCTCATAGAGAGGTGATGACCTCGGTCGGCACCCAGCCTTCATGGGTCAGAGGTCACCAGGAGCTCACAGGCTCTCTCTGGACCCATTTTATCTTTGAAATGAAGAAATAAGACAATCAGTCAAAACCAGGCCCAAGCTGTGGTTACAAACCCTTTTTCTGAATCTTGTGACGGCCTCCACAAAAATCCTTGTCAACAGCACTCTCCCTTTTCCTCTGTAGACTGTAGACTGCTTTGGGATTACGTCTATCAGTTGCTCTCTGACAGCCGGTACGAAAACTTCATCCGATGGGAAGACAAGGAATCCAAAATATTCCGGATAGTGGATCCCAACGGACTGGCTCGCCTGTGGGGAAACCATAAGGTAAAAAGGCCAAATATTTGTTGGGAAAGCTGGTGCCAAAATCGTCTTCCTCCGCGAGTTGGAAGATGGCTGTCTTCTCTGCCTCCTGGGTCTGCTCGTGATTATTTGTTTCTTTCCTCGCTGGACAAACAATTAGGTGGCTGTGCAGGAAGGAAATGATTAAAGATGACTTTTTCCATGTGTTACCTCTGTCCAGGGCCCATTAACTCAGCAGAGCTCTGTTCAGTAGACTATTGTAAGGCCTCCCCCAGCCACCCCCCTTGACCTGGACCTGCCTCCCCTGTGGTCCTTAGTTACTGGAGCATAGGGAAGTAGTGAGACCTGTATGACTCACAAGGGACCTTTAGGAAGTGTCACTTCTGTCCCCAGCAGTTGGAAACTCCCTTTTTCACAAAAGTCCATTTCTGCATGGAAAATATGTTCTGATTATAAAACACCCCCTTTGCGAGCAAGAGGTGCAAAAGAGCCTGCCCCCACAGTTTTCCAAAGTAGAAAGAGGAAGTGGAATTCAAAACATAGTCCTATATAGTAAGGACGACGGTTCAAATGTGCAGATACGAAAAGGAGATAACTGTGGCCAGGCCAGCTGACATAGAAAGACCAAACCTGGGGTGGCGTTGGCCTGGGGGTGGGGGCAGATACTGAGGTGGCCCAGCTGGGCTTCAAGCCTCCTAAGAAGGCAGCCTGAGACCTTTCCCAGCTGAGGTAGAGCAGCCAAAGGCCATGGGCAAATATGCTGAGGACCCATAAGACCTGTAAGTACATGAGTCAACTGGGGGACCTCCTGTGTACTGTCCATCAACAATGACAAACCAGAGACAAGTGTGAAAACATCATTGCAACAAAAAAAGAGATTTTTATGTGATCTAAGGCACGAAGGATGAACCACCTGTCTCCCACCCAAGATAGAAGAAGCTAGGCGCCATCTCAGGAGAAGGAAATGAGGGTGGTTGCCGTGGGATGTGTTAGCACTCAACTAGGGCAGTTGAGTTTAAGAGGGGCCCTTGGCCACAGTGGCTATGAGGGTAGGCAACAGACTCGCAGGTGGAGTTCCCAGGCCAGTGAGGCCATATGGAGCGACTCAACAGCCTTTATTTTAATAGCCGCCTGGTGCCTTCTCTGTGCCTCGGTTCATTGTGTCTTTGTGCTTTTTTTTTTTTCTCTTTCCCTTCCTCCTTTGAACAAACAGAACAGAACAAACATGACCTATGAGAAAATGTCCAGAGCCCTGCGCCACTACTACAAGCTAAACATTATCAGGAAGGAGCCCGGACAAAGGCTTTTGTTCAGGTAGCGCTTCCTTGCTTTCCTTTCCTTCTTTTGGGGAGATATGATTTTCCTTACATGAGAGGGAGGAGGGAGACATGCCTTGCTGAGACCTAAAGCCGTGATTGAAAAGACCGTTGATTGGAAGCTGGGTGCTGGTTTGTTAGGATTTAAGGTTTAAAAAAAAAATCATTCTTTTTGCTTAAGTCTGCCTGTATGAAAGCCAACGCTGAGTGACTCACCTTTAAAATAACATAGTGACCAAATAGCATTATCAGACGTTGAAGTCTGGTGGAGTTAAGGGAGCCATCAGCATAACTATTGTCGATAGCAAAGTGATGGATTGAGCAGGAACTTCCAGGTCACCAAACCTGGAAGCTGCTTTGTCAAGCTTCAGGTCGTGACCCACAGTGAGTCACTGTGTGGGTGTAAATGGTCAGCAGTAGCCTTTTTTTTTTTTTTAATAAAATAGCGAATACAACGTGGTGGAGTTGGAAATACCAAATTATAGCTCATCAAATAAGAGTGACCATTAATTCATAAAGATTTTGTTTACGTGTATGTATTCACATGTGTGTACATGCATGTGGAGGCTGGAGGTCAGCCTCTGATGTCATTTCTCAGGCTCTATCCACCATGATTTTTGAGATGAGGCCTCACTGGCTTAGACTGGTTAAAGACCTCTGGGGGATCTGCCTGTCCCCACCTCCTAGCAGCTGGGATCACTAAGCATATGCCACCGTGTCCCCTTCTGTGTGGGTGGGGACCGAACTCATGCTTGCATGGCAAGTGCTTTATCAACTGGGCCCCTCAAATTGTATGTCTTCCAAATGCCTCGCGGTGAGAGAAGTGTGAACGCCACTGAAGCAGGCTGCCCTCCCCCCTTTTCGGATTCCCCATAGCTAACGGTTTCCAGCTGTTTCAGTTACCATGGAGATTGTGACTCCCAGCAGTAGAATAGGAGGAAGAGTCTAAAGGGCCACTGAAGAGGCCTAGATGGAACCCTGACACCTTTGGTCACTGAGGTGGCGGGAGGAAGCGGGATGGGTGAGTAGGGCCTTAGGCGACAGATGGGGCTGGAGATGTGGATTTGGATCGTCTGTGTACAGGTAGGAGAACATCTGTGCTGACGGGTAAAAGTATTCATTAGGAGAGCAAGGAAGCCAGACATCAGCACTGAGGTAGAGTGGCAATGTAGGGACAGTAACAGTCATGATCATTTTCAAAAGAAATAGAAAAGACTGTTGAAGAAATGGCCGTAAAAAGTAATAAATACAGAAGAGTGCTCCCTGCTCCCAGCTCAGGTCACACCTTTTCTTCATCTGTCACCCCAAAGTTTTAGCTCCCTGTTTTTGTTTTTTTTTTTTTAATCCTAGACAGCTGGATCCCACAATGCTCAACTTTGTCACCTCAGTCATTAGTCTTAAATCTAATTTCCTGATTCTTGTATGAAGTGCCCACTAATACCGTGTTAGTACTCCAGACATGGCTTCTGAAGGCGGGCATCATGGCTGAGGAATTCCACCCAGAATGCTCTGTTCTCATCAGCTTACTATCACCGTTTAAATAATCTGGAAGCAGGAGCCATCTTTGACTGTCTCTGTATCCAGGTCAGTTACTTCAGTGCGCTGTCTACTGGTCCTGCAGCATGGCCCCTCTCCAACTCTGTGTGGAGGGCCTGAAGCCTGGCAGCTGCATTTCCCAGGGATGTAGCCAGCCTGTCTCAGGTTGAAGTCCGTGACAAACGCATTCTTGAGATATTTGATGGAGAGGAAATGCAGTCTAGTTCCTCTGCCAGACATATATATCCCCTTAATTTGTTACACACGCCCACCTTCAAGGCCCCCTCAAGTTGACTGTCCTTTATGAGGCCCTGTGCAGCTGCTCAGCTACACATAGATATCCACCTTACCATGTCCTGGTTTCCCTGTGTCCTTGAGTACACCATAACGTTCATTTTTAATAGTAAGTATGGGGCTGGAGAGACTGCTCAGCAGTTGAGAGTGATTACTGCTTTTGCAAAAGCCCCAGGTTCCATTCCCAGCACCCACATGATGGCTCACAACCACTTATAACCCCAGTGCCAGGGTGTCTGGTGCCCTCTTCAGGCCTCTTTTCAGGCTCCTGCATGCACACGGCACACATAAACTCAGACAGGACATAAAATAAATCTTTAAAACACAATTGCTATACTGTTAGCAATTGTGAATAGTATAGTTTATTAACATGTGTGGGGGCAGGAGAGATGGCTCAGTAGTTAAGAGCACTGGCTGTTCTTCCAGAGGACCCAGGTTCAATTTCCTGCATCACATGGCAGCTCACAACTGTGATTCCAGTTCCAGGGGATTCGACACCATCACACAGACATGCATGCAGGCAAAACTCCATTTGCATCTAAAATTAAAAATAAATAATCATTTAAAAAAATAATACATGGGAAGCCTTCCTCAGCACAACTAAACCATAAAGTCCTAGGAGGCAGAGTCTTCAGATTTTATTTAATTCTGTGTATACATTAGGGAAAGTTTCAATAAAAATTTAATGACTGGTCTGGTATGGAATATCAGAAGCTTAGCATGGCAAAGTTGCCCGAAGGTCAGGGTGGTTTTGAAGGCCAAATACAGTGCATCTGTAAAGTTGGCCTGGGAGGATCTTGAGCCACTTCAGATGTTGAGGGAGAAGTCTTGGCGAGAAGACAAAAGTGAAAGACTGACAGTAGCCGCTGTGACATGCACTGCTCAGGGACCATAGCCATCTGGAGCAGAAAGGAATGTCAGCTGGGAAGGTCCTCCACTATCCGGGGAGAGGCTCTGAGCAAGAGAAGAGTGCTGCTAGAGAGGAAGCCAGACTGTACAAAGTGATGGCTTGTTGGTGTATGGCTCGCTGCAGTCAAGAGCAGTGGAGTGTGGTCGGTGTGCTTCAGGATGCTTAGGTCAGCTGCGGTATGCACCTCTGGAAGGAGTCCAGAAGGTTCCAGATCAGAACAGTGCTGAAAATTTGCAAAAAGGCATGAGCCATGGTTTCTGTCAGGACCAGCGGACAGGAATGGTGAGTTAATGGAGGCTAACAGTGCACAAACAAGAGTTTCTTTTTTTTTTTTTTTTTTTGATTTCTCAAGACAGGGTTTCTCTGTGGCTTTGGAGCCTGCGCTGGAACTAGCTCTTGTAGACCAGGCTGGTCTCGAACTCATAAAGATCCGCCTGCCTCTGCCTCCCGAGTGCTAGGATTAAAGGTGTGCACCACCACCGCCCAGCCAAACAAGAGTTTCTTGCAGGGCAATGGAAGATGGGTCCGAGACTGCATCTCTGCCTTGGGGAAATGATGAGAAGAAAAGCATGTTTGACGGTAGCTCACAGGTGCAGGGCAGAGCATGGAAAATGGGAAAAGTAGAGACCTTGTCCCCCACCCCACACCCAAGGAAAGACGGGACATTTGCAACCAGGCTCCCTCCCTGCACTGTGCAAGTCAAGTCAACATGACAGTGGCACTGTTCCAGGTGACACACGGTGACCAAGAATGTGAGGCTCGCGGTACCCTCCAACTGCAAAGGAAGGGGACATGCTGGAGGGAAGTCTTTCCTGGCAGTTCCAGAAGCTGCCTCCCCTAAGCTGCCCGTTGATCAAAAGTACCCAGATCACATCTAATAGCATCCTTTGCATTAAATTCAAGTTTTGAATACTGTGCCCTGGGCTCTCAGACTGGAATGGAAGTAGGTGTAGGACTCCTGAGGGTCTTTATAAAAGTCTAACTCGGGGTTGAAGAGAAGGTTCCATTGGTCAAGAGTGCTTGCTATACACACATGAGGACCTGAGTTCAATCAAATCTCCAGCACTTACATACAAAGTCAAGTGAGACTGTGCACACACCTGTAACCCCAGCTCTGTGGAGAGCAGGGACAGGTGGGTCACTGGGGCTTGCTGGCCACCAGCCTAGCTCTGGGTGCTGCTTCATGGGACTAAGACAGAAAAGACCAAGTGGCACACTGGATGTCCTCTTGGTCCCCTGGACAGGGCCGCATCCACACGTGTGTACATATACCACACACAGTCTTTAAAACTAGGAAACAGGTCAGGCAATGGTGGCACACACCTTTAATCCCAGCACTTAGGAGGCCAAAGCAGGCAGATCTCAGTGAGTTCAAGGCCAGCCGGTGTACAAAGAGAGTTCCAGGACAGCCAGGATTGTTACACAGAGAAACCCTGTCTCTAAAAACCAAACTAAAAAAAAAAAAAACCAACTAAGAAACAGACAAGTGAGCAATCCCCAGGTTCCTTTATACAATCTTTATACATAAGAAGACCCCTCTAGCACCAAAAGGTGCTGCCTTCTCATAGTCCCCTCAACTTGTCATAGTCATCTTGTCACCTTTCGGACAGGTAAGAAAGGAACCTTTCCCTGATCTGTCCTGAGGTAGCACCAGTATTTAGGTTCAGTGGGTCCCCAACTCCTTGCCTCTTGCTCTAATGGTTGGAGTGGAGAGTGAGAACATCTTTTGGAACACAGACTCTTCTAATCTTTCATTTCCTGTTCTAAAGGTTCATGAAAACCCCAGACGAAATCATGAGTGGCCGGACAGACCGTCTAGAGCACCTCGAGTCTCAGGAGCTGGATGAGCAAGCGTACCAAGAGGACGAATGCTAAGGACCCACCACGGCCTCACCGGCTGGCCAAGAAGAAACCTGCCCATGGGGACCGCTGGAGGCGTGCTGGAGCAGGCGAGCTGGGGATGGCTAAGAAAGAAGAGGCCCAGGAACGGCAGGAACGCTTCTCTTCCAGACTGAGAGGGACCCGGAGCACCTTAGACAAACCACGCAGCAATGGCGGGGCTGGAATTCTGGCGGAGGGCACAAGCCTGAGACTCACGTGTCATGTTTGCGTCTCTTTCGGACCTCTTGTCCTTAGCACCTCACCCTCACCCTGCACCTGTTGTTAGTCTCACGGTGTTTCTGTTTCTGGTTTGTTTTTTTTTTAAGAACATGCAGTTTGACTATTCATCATCCATACAGGGGAAGACATCACATGTTGTTTTCCTATGGAAATATATCTATTATATATATTATTTTTTATGCAAATCTCACAAAGTACGGCCAGCTCAGCTGGTCAGGAAAGAGACTTGCAGAAGGGATCAGGCTCCTCTTTCTCCTTCTGCATAGATCAGGTTTGTCCTGTTGCAGTTGGGTCTTGGAAGAGAAAAAGAAAAAAAGAGAGCTACTTTGAAAAAATGAAAGAGAAAGTTCTCTCTGTCTCCCTCCTGCCCCCCTTCTCTCATTCATCCTATCCTCCTCCTGCCTTCTCTGACTGCTGGTCCATGTCACATGCCTTTTAGCAGACCTAGCCTCATTAGCACCTACGCTAAAGAGTGACCCAGCTGTTCCGTGGCCATCAATTCACAACCAGACCCCTGGGGCACCCATCTGAAGGAGATCAAACCCCTCACAAATGCTGCTGTATTTCAGAAAGATCAGTGGAGGTCCAGTTATAAGATAGGCCAAAGGCTGGTCCAGTGATGTGGAAGGTCCTGGCAGCTTGGGATTATTCTGACCAGAGTGCCACAAAGTGGGAAAATACGAGAAGCTCGCACAGGTTGTGGAGGCAGGGGAGAAAGCAAAGCTTTCAGTTTCATTCCCAAGACTTCTTGCCCTTGTGGGATTTCTGCCACCCCCACTCCAAGACCCAGCCTTTTGTTGCTTTTCTTTGCTGGTCTTCACTGAACATAGAACACAGAAGAGAGGATCCTGGAGTGCAGATTCGGCCACAGCTGGTATATGCACAACCAGCACAGACAGGAAAGTCCTCCTTTCTGCTCCTGTCATCGCTGTATTTTGAGAAGACATATCTGTGGCTTTTTTCACGTCGACATAAGGTCGGTAGTATCTTCTAAGATGAGGGGAATGTTATGCCTTAGGACTTTTGATAGCAGAGATTTTTAGACGACTGTTTAGCTTAAAGGGAGATTTGGGTTTTGTTGTTTTGTTTTGTTGTTTTTCAAGACAGGGTTTCACTTTGTAGCCCTGGCTGTCCTGAATCTTGCTTTATAGACCAGGCTGGCTTCAAACTCCGAGATCTGTCTGCCTCTGCCTCCTGAGTGCTGGGATTAAAGGTGTGCACCACCACATCCAGCTTTTTCCCCTTTTTTTAACTGTCCAGATGAACTCTTGGGACGGCAGTGCTTTTAACCCAGATAATGAGGCCTGCCTTATAAACCATCGCTTGTCTTTCCTTTGTGTCTTCCACACCCTCAAGTGAACATCTCCCTGCCCTCCTCAGTGTGTGTGTACTCAACCAGAGGCAGTACACAGGTGACGCTGGCAGAGCGGAACTGCCCTCCAACCATTCCAAGTGAGGCACATAGCGGCTAGGAGTACCCAGGCATTTCCCTCTGGGCCTCGCTCTCCAGACATCAGCTCACAGACGTACACACGGACTGTGGTTCAGATACTGGGATTGAGTTGATTGGGCTGTGACTCCTGAGTCCCTCCCCCATCTGCCTTCCAAGAGGTCAGTGAGTGACCTTCTGGGTGAGGGGTTTGGGCTTAGTATTCATTTGTGGGTGGAGATGAGAGCCACATGCTATGTTTCTTGACATAAAGCAGGCGATACTTTTTTTTTCTTGGCCTCTAAAATGAGTGGTACCTTATCTCAAGTGGGGAGATTAAGCCAAATTCTTATGTTGTGTGAACCCCTGGGTTGAACTAGAGAGAAAGGGTGGCGTTTTTGGTTTTTGTTTTGACTGAGGTCCTGCGTATGACTATGAAATGAGAGATTAAGACACCTCATTCTGGCCACTTTGCCCACATGCAGAACCCAGTCTCTCACTGTCCAAAGAATCTTCCAGATTGACTGGGGAAGGAAATTCCCTTGTTCCCTAAGGGCCCTGGGTTAAAAGCATAAGAAAGGATGTAAGGCTTGGGATGACAGCTTCAGCCACTTAGGTTAGAAATGCTCATTGCAGTGCGATTGTTATTTCCCACCCGGTATTTACAGTAATGATTTACGCTGGTTCTCCTAACTGCAAAAGTCCTCATTTGTTTTTTGGAAAGAAGACATGGCCGGTGTTGTCACCAGAGGTACAGTGCTCTCTCAGGCTGCAGACTCAGATGGTTCAGATTTAGCTGATCACACCCTGGAGGGAATGCCACTACGAGGGCTTTTTGGTTTTTTTGTGTGCTTTTTTTTTTTTTCATCCACCATAATCTTCTAGCTCAACATTAAGTTCAAGAGGTGATGGAACCAAACTAAGAGCTCGTGTATCAGATGACTAGGTGGCCTTTCTTTGTGGCTGTCATGGGTTGGGTCAGGAAAGGAATTTGCAAGAAAGCATTGCCATGTGGAAGGCAGACATTGTCGCTTAGGTCCCGGAATTCTCTGTCCTGTGTCCTTGGCCAGGCGGTCTTCAGAAGGAAGCAGGAGCTAGAGGTTGACAGTGACTTCTCTCAGACCTTCCTGATCCAAAGCAACTTAGTGACATCCAAAGTCAGTGTCACTAATGTTCCGTACCCATTTTTGTTTTTTTGTTTTCTTAAGGAGAAGGGGCCTCATAAGAAAAGAACAAAACAAGCTATAGGCTGCTGGCGGTTTCTCCTTCCCCTAGTGCATTCGGAACCCTCTGACCGAGCGTCTTTCACACTAATTCCTTGTCCAGATAAGAATGTCACTTCAGCTGACATCTAGATGGCTGTGAGAGGACTGAGTGGCCACTCTGCCTCCTCACACTGTCCAGGATCCAACTGTAAACACATTTTGGCACATCCTCTGTTGTTGGCAGAAGAGAATCTGAGCGAGGTCGTGTCACTTACCCTGGGAGCAGACAGCGTGACACGAACAGAATTAGGGTCGGGATGCAACCTGAGTGTTTAGAATGCAGCTAGAAATTGCACTGGTTTAAAGCCCCATCTGATCCATCCCCAGCAGAGAAACTAAAGACGCAAAGGGTGGTTTTCACTGCCCAGTCATTCGGTGCTAGATGGAGCTCAGCCTGCTCCTCTTCTGAACAGAAACCTAAATTAGTGACACAAGAAAGCCAGTGGGGCAGGAGCACAGAAGACCACCCGGGCTCCTGACCATCAGCGAGGCACAGAGAACTAACCCAGTATTCTTTTGGCCCCAGCCGCATCAACACTAAACAACTGCGAACTCCCGGCCTCTCACCCTCGCAAGTGAACACTCTTCTGAAGATTTCTCTTTGCGACTGCAGCCACCTGCAAGCCAGATGAATCTAGAATGAATTTTCGTTGTTTAGTTTCTAATCTCTTGTTTATGAGGTGTGGGGTTTATAAGGGACTGAATCAAATGAATGTAACAAAAAAGAAAAAAAACAAACAAAAAAATGCCTTTTCTCAGGGCCAGTGAGTTGCAAATAATTTTTAAAGAAAAGCCTATAATTACATCATCTCAATAAATTTTTTATAAAAAAAAATAAAGTTCCAAGTCTCTGTTTTTAATAATATGAAATGGAGTCAGACAGGCAAGGTACTGTGATGATGTAAATCCTGCCTACTCAATTATGAAATAAAGTGCAGTCCCGGTTTCTCCTGGCAGGAAGCTACCATTACCCAGCAGTCTGCAGGCAAGCTTTAGACAAGAGGCCCCAGGAAGGTCACAGTAGATTACTACTCTGAGCGACTGCCACAGGTGGAAAAATCTGCCTGAAGGAACCCGAGTCAGCTGTGCCAAGGATGCACCAGGTTGCCGAACGGTCGGGTGGAAGCAGGTTGAGTAACCCTGGTTGGGTTGCACCTGCCGGGTAGTCGACACATAAATGTGAGGGTAGCGCCCATGGCCAGACCCAGCACTTCGGAAGCCTGGAAGGTCAAAAGACAGCACTCTGTCTCTGCCATACTGGCAGGACCACCAACCAGAGAGCCCCTGAGATTTCAAACTCAAACCGCCCAGAAGGGTATGATGGTACACAGGGAAGGTGGAGGCAGGAGGATCAGGAGCTCCGTGTCAACCTCGGCTGATCACACTTTCGAAGCCAGCCTAGGTTGCATGGGATCTTATCTCAAAAAGTAAACTGCAAATCACAGATAACAGTCCCCACAAGTATCTGTTCGCCAGCGCAGTGGACAGAGATTCAGAGACCGTGCAAGGAGGCAAAAGGCAGCTTCGCAGCAGCTCAGAAGGTAGGTTTGGAACACAGAAGTTTAAAATGATCTCAGAATGTCAGATTGCTTCTCTGTGTTATTCTGGGGTAGCCCTGAGCTGGGATGCTTTAGACTATGACATCAGAGCACCTGATCAAGTTAAGTTTAGGAGGCAGTTTCTGGGGAGCTACATTCTCAACATGAACCATCTGGGAGTTCCTAGCGATGCAGGGTGTCAGTTGGGAATTCCATGTTGCGAGTGGCGCCTCCAGATTGTCCGGGCCTCCAGGCTGTGCTGCTCTGTACTGAGGTTTTGCGTTCCTGGTTGATCGACAAAGGGGCCCCCAGCGTGCATCGCGTGTACACACAGTCAGCCACGTGTCTAAACAGACATGGACTGCCAGAAAGACGCACAGTCGTACAGAAAGTCGGCACGCTCCATCCAGACCTCTTAAGCCAGCAATCTGCTTTAGAGATGAGAGCTTTTGAAGGGCAGCTGGAACTGGCGAGCTGGCCCTTGCAAATTGCACGGTCATTTATCTGCTTAGATCCACTCGCCTGTCCAATCATCCTAATCTAAAAAGAAAGGAAGGGAGTGCTGCCACCTGTCCTATCCGTGGACTGTGGCTCTCTGTCTAGAATTACTGGGCAGAGCCTGAATAAACGTGTGGCTGGGTGTTTGCTGAGGGCTCCTCGGAGCACAAGGCTAAACCACGACTATGCCAGCCTGAAAGTGCTTGTTAATCACCTGGGGATCTCAAAAAAAAAAAAAATGGTTTTGTTTTGACATGGTCTCATGTAGCCCAGGCTGGCCTCCAACCCCCTATGTAGCTAAAGATAACCTTGAACTTGTGATTTCCCGCTCCCATCGCCCAAGTGCTGGGATTACAAGTGTGACCACCATGCCTGGTTTATGCAGTGCTGGGGATAGAATCCAGGAGGACTTCAGGCGTTCAAGGCAAGCACTCTAGCTGCTGAGTTATATGTCCTGATCTGTGCTCCCTTAATAATGTTTTAGGACCCACATCTGTTTTAGTACAGTATCTATGGGCAGAAGATCCTTTGTACTTACTGTAGTCTCTGGGTGGAATTGAGATTCTGTACCCTGCTGCCCCCTTTCATGCTGAAAGCTGAACCCATGTGCATGCCGAGCAAGTACTCTTCCATTGACCTCCATCCTCAGCATGACTGCATTTCAGACAAGCTCTAGGTGATGATGATGCTGGTCCTCAGAGCACACTCTAGCACGCGCTCAGTGATTTCCACGCAGGTACAAGACTCTGACCCTACGGCTAGTCTCAGCAAACCCATCTCATCACTGGTGTTCCCTCCCTAAGATCCCTTCCTGCAAGAAGGCTGCTTCTTCCTAAGGGTAGCATTGAGAATGAATGTCATAGAGAAGCATCATTGCCAAGTGGGGGATACTGCCCGTTACATACTAGACCTGGATACGGGTGTTCATAAGCAGATGCCTAAAAGCTGTCTCCCTGTCACCTCTGCCTGTCTCTTGGCCTTCACTGTGCAGATCCAGAGCTAGCAGCGCTGTCCCCGATGCTCTAAAAGGCATGAGGATTGATGGGCAGATCTTCCATCTAGGCTGTCTATGATGTTGACATTCAAAGCTCACAACCTTTGGTCAGTGTCCACACTATCAGTACTTACAGGGCTGGGGAAATGACCCATGGGGGCTCAACACTTGCAATGTAGGCGTGAGGCACCCAGAGTTCAGATACCCCAGAACTGACATCAATGCCAGGTGGCAGACTGCCTGTAATCCCTGCACTTAGACAGCAGAGGATAGAGGATTCCCTGGACAAGATGGCTACCTATGGAATAAGGTAGAAAATGATCAAGGAAGGCTGTGGTGTCAACCTCTAACCCCCATGTGTATGTGCAGAAATGCACATGCACCCTTGCACATTTGAACATATGTATACTCACTGCCTAGGTATATAAAGTAAATAAATAGGTGGGTTTTTTTTTTATAAGAAGGCCCTCGCTTCTACAAAAGAAGAGAAAGTCTCTATTAGGGAAAAAAAAAACCACTAAAGAAATTCTGCCTGCCATCTCAAACAAAAGATCACTCTCCAAGCTCCCTTAGCACTGCCCTCCAAGAGTTTTCTTGATGTGGGATTCCCCTGTGTATGCTGTGAATACCATTGGTTAATAAAGAAACCATCTTGAGTCCATCATAGGGTAGAATAGAGCCAGGCAGGGAAAACTAAACTAAATGCTGGGAGAAAGGAGGCAGAGTTGAAGAGAGAAGCCATGGAGCCGCCACCAGAGACAGACATGCTGAATCTTTACTGGTAAGCCATAGTCATGTGGCAATACATAGATTAATAGAAATGGGTTAAATTAAGATGTAAGAGTTAGTTAATACAAAGCTAGAGCTAATGGGCCAAGCAGTGATTTAATTAATACAGTTTCTGTGTGATTATTTCGGGACTGAGTAGCCAGGAACAAGCTAGCAGCCTCACTACAACATCTTCTGAGGACTCGACCAGACCTTTGGTCATAAGATCGTGTTCTAGTTTGACTTTCATTACTGTAGTAAATTACCCTGACAAAAAGCAAGTTATGGGAGAGCAGATTTATTGTAGGCCACAATTTCAGGTTCTAATCCATGACTGAGAGAAAGTCAAGGCTCCTGGAACTTAAGACAGCTAGTCACATCACATCCAGGAGCAGAGAGAGAATAAGTACATCAGCCCAAAGTACAGAGTCCCCACTGAGACTTCTCAGGCAATTCTAGGTTGTATCACATTGACAGCTATGTCTAACCATCCCAGACCCTGTATCAGAGAGAATGTGGTTGATGAATCAATTCAAGATTCAAACAAACTAGAAATAGTCCACATGTCCTTTCATTGGTAAGTTCATAAGGTGAACACACAATAGCCACGCAATGCAGTCATCTCAAACAATAAAAAGTGAACAAATGATTGACAGTAACAGGAATGAACTCCAAAGACATCATGTTACACTAAAAGAAGTCAAGATAGAGAGGCACTGTTGCATGGCTCCATTTATACTGAAATTCTAGTCAGTACAGTCAGAGACATTTTCCTGGGCACAGAGATGGGAGTGAGCAGAAGTTTGAGCAGAAACAAGAAGGAGGTTTGAGCACTGGGTGCTCTTCCAAAGATCCTGAGTTCAATTCCCAGCAACCACATGGTGGCTCACAACCATCTGTAATGAGATCTGGTGCCCTCTTCTGGTTTGCAGGCATACATGAAAGCAGAACACTGTATAAGGAATAAATTTTTTAAAAAATCTTTAAAAAGAAAGGAAGGAAGGAAGGAAGGAAGAAGGAAGGAAGGAAGGAAGAGATACCCTGAAACCGGATCATTGGGATGGCTACAGAAATCTGTAAATTTGCTAAAATTCATTGTTTGCTTTAGGGCAAGGAAATTGGCTCAGTAGGTAGAGTACTTGAGACATGAGCATGAGGACCTGAGTTCAGATCCCCACCAGCATCCCTGGAGTGCGGTGGCACCTGTCAGTAACCCCAGTGCTGGGGAGGCAGAGACAGGTGGAGCCCGTGGGCTCACTGACCAGTCAATCTACCTGAATTGGGGAGCTCCAAGTTCAGTGGGAGAGCCTGTCTCAGAAAAATGAGGTAGAGCAATGGAGACACCTGATGTTGACCTCTGGCCTCCACACATATATGTGTGTGACCATGCATCAGCCCGCCCTCATGTGCGTGCACACATACACACAAATAATAAAACAATAATTGAGAAAGATAAACAGCATAGATCTCTGGTATTCAGCTCCACAGGCATGTGCACCTAAACATATAAATTTGAGCAACTACACACACACACATAGACCACAAACATACACAGAGACACATACACACAAAGAGGAAAATGGGGGGGGTATTATGCTTTAGCTGGGCATGGTGGCACATGCCTATAATCCTAGCATTTGGGAGTCTGGAGTAGAATGATCAAGAGTTTGAGGCCAGTCTAGATATAAATAAGATACTGTATCAAAAAGGGGGGGAGGAAGGAAGGGTGAGAAGCAATTGAGATGAAGCAACTTATGCTGGCTGTGTGGTAGATGGATCGGATCTGTCTTTAAGAACATGACATGGGACTGTAGCCCCAAGAAAAATACATCACTACTGTGAAGTGAGATGCTACTAGACAGCATATGACACAGCACAAATCTCTCCCCACATCCCGATACACCCCAGGACTGTGATTTCCATCACCTCAGGGCATACAAATGAATGAAAGCTCTCAAAAAAACGCTGTCAGCTTACTAGCACCCAAAAAAGGAACCCAAGAAGATCACGGCCCTTGTTGGAGACCCAGAGTCATCAGCACATGGCTTTAGGTCACTGGTTCTCAATCTTCCTAATGCTGCGACCCTTTAACACAGATCCTCATGTTGTGGTGACCTCCAACCATAAAATTATTTCGCTGCTACTCCTTAACCAATTTTGCCACTGTTATGAATCACAGTGTGAATATCTGATATGCAGGATCTCTGATATGCAGTGCCCAGTGGGGTCATGACTCACAGGTTGAGAACCTCCGCTCTAGGCAATTGTGTAGACAGCAGCACTAATGTGAACTGGTGGCTGTCACCAGTAACGGGTGTTTGCTACAGGGCTTGGGGTTGTGGGTTCTTAGACGAAAACAGCAGTACTAACACACTACGATGTGAATCAAGACATTCTCGGCTGTGCTGTGTGTGGCATGAAGATTTCTCACAGCGAATGAAGGGCAGAGAGGAAATGGCCCCAGAAGGAAGTGGGAGGCAGAAAAAGCCCAGCCTGGGATAAAAGGTATAACAGCTTGGTGCAGGGAGGTGATTTGGTGTACCTGTGGCCATTGCTTGCCAGTTTGATTCCCATTGACATAGCTGGAATGGAAAGCAAGTCATGTTCTACTGATAAAAAGAGCACTTTTTTAACGCACAAGCTAAGTTTATGGCCTTCATCAAACATGCCTTCACATCTTCATCTCCACACTAACTCAACAGACAATCGTTTTCTACTCAGGACTGGATAATGTTAAAGCCACTTGCGCAGAAAAAGCAGAGACACATTCCACATCTCCTGGAATGAAAAAACATCATCAAAATGTCTTTTAAAGTTATTTCCTCCATGTTGGTGAAACATTTTTTTCATTGTTCTGTAACTCACATTTCCTTTTCCCTCTCTTTTGGGAATGTCTAAATGAGGCAGCCTCTTGGGAAGCCAAGGGAAGGGTTTTTTAAAATGGTAGAGCCAGAATAGTGACACACACCTATAATCCCTGCACACAGAGGAGCATGATGAATTTGAGGCCAGTCTGGGTTACATAATTTCAGACCAGCAAAAAAATAAAAATTAGGGTCAGGGAGATGGATGTGTGGTTAAGACACTGGTTGCTTTACAAAAGATCCAAGATTCAGTTCCCAGAACCCACACAGAGCTCACAACTATCTCAAACTCTAGTCCCGGGAGATCCAACTCCCTCTTCTGGCCTCCACGCACACAGTACACAAACATATATGCAGTCAACACATCCAAACCCCTTGACTCAAATCAAATTAAAATCAATAGAAATTATGGTACGTAGACCATAAACCAAACGATTTTGGCCACTGAATCATTTGGCCTCAGAATGCTGGCAGATTCCAAGCAGAAGCAGTGCACATCTTTGAACGGTGGGCCTTGGGCTAGGGGAGCAAGTTACAGGATTTAGCAGTTCTTAAGAACTTGGCCCCTCAGCTGAGAGCAGCGTAGGAGTAAAACTGTCATCAGAGATGGACCAGAGCTTGAGAGGAGACTGGTCTTGTCCCTTCGGAAAGTGTCTTGGACTTCGTTGTCTAACTGTAACTGAACATACTAGTTCTGTTAGGAAACACACACGGAGCCCTGGCCTCGTCGACCCCGAGTCTCTAGTTTCCTTCTGACTAATTTCCTTTGCTTAGACTGGTGCTGGTCAGCAGAAGGGCAGAATGGTGACGTAAGCTCAATCCTGAATCAGAGCATCTGGACTCAACACCCCCCCCCCACGCACACACATCCTCTCACTTGCTATATGACCTTGGGCAGCTGTCTTGATCCCCCTGCCTCAGTTTCCCCTAGTTGTAAACTAAAGATGTGTGTAAGGATAGTGCCTGTCTCTGAAGGCTGGCTGTGACTGTGTCTTTACAGAGAAAACCTCAGCACATCACATCCCGTGGCTGAGATACTTCACCAAAGACAAGTTTCCAATGTTTGTTTCCATGTTTTCCCATGAACATCATGGAACCATGGCAACTGCTTCATGTTTCAGACCAGAAGTGAGAAGCTTGGGCAGGTAAGGAGCCACTTTGAGCCTCCCAGTCTCCAGGTTGTCTGAGACCAGGTACCCACCAGTCCTGCCCACTGCACTTCCCTACTTGGGGCCATGTTCTCAGCATCAAGGAGTCAAGGAGTTCCTCCGCCTTCAGAGCTGTTTGCTTGTGGGGATGGTATTGGCCCAAGGAAAATATTGGCTCGACTCTGGTTCACTGAGAATATTTTGATTGTTTCATTCTAGTTCAGCAGCTGTAGGAAATGTGTAGGTTTTGAGTTATTTAAAATTACTTT
>JAQHUG010000135.1:485215-498397 GCA_028555095.1 Dicrostonyx torquatus
ATGATGATATGACCCAGCAATAGCACTATGGAGAACATACTACAGAAAATGTTGCCTGAATATAACTCACAGTGTTACCTCAGGAAGAGGGTGGTGGCTGGGAGGACCAGGGGTGACAGAGAAGCTTTCATAGGTGAGCAGGCTGGACACTGAGACAGAAGGGCTCTGAAGACACAGTGGGGTGAGATGGGTGAAGTCAAGAGGCAGTCAGGGTTAATTAAGGGCAAAACAGGAACAAAAGATGAAGACAGAGATGAAACCCCTGGTCTTGGAGCTCTGGGTTAGAGAGAGGAAGAGAACAGGAAGGAGATGATCTGATTTGAAGTCTTGGGTCTGCAGAAGGGGAAGGAGTGGCTCTCCCTGCAGAGCAAACTGCACAAGGCTTGGGACACAATACACATGCTCAGGAGCAAGTTCTCAAAGGCTTCAAGATTGTGGTGGAGCAGGGCAGTGGGAATCCTCTAGGAATGTACAGAGAGCCAGCTATTATTGAGAGGGATACAAGAAACCTTTCTACTAGTAACAGCCAGTCAAAAATCTTAGGAGGAAAAAAACTGGAGAAATAAGGCTAGAAGTTGATGTAACCCAGAAAAGGCCCAACTGCACAAGGTCTGGACAGCACAGAGCCACTGCAGTGAGCAGTGGGGAGGCTTGCCCAGTGCTGAGGTCTGGAAAAGTGAAGGAACTGGAAAGGACAGGGCCTGTATAGTTTCCTCCCATGCAGTTTCTGCCCTGCTGATGATCTACAGGACTCAGGGCACAGAGGCCACCACAGTAGTTGGGAAGGAGACTTAGCCCCAAAGGAGATGTAAGCAAGAGTCATTCTCTGCATTCTCAATGACAAAAGCCTGATGCAACTGTTAGCTCAGGAAGCCTCTGCCAGGTGAACCAGCCCTGCAAGGTACATACTGCTGCCAGATGCACTTAGCTACATAGTGCATACAGCTGCAGGGTGCACACAGCTGCAGGACGCACACAGCTGCAAGGTGCACACAGCTGCAGGATGCACACAGCTGCAGGGTGCACACAGCTGCAGGATGCACACAGCTGCAGGACGCACACAGCTGCAGGGTGCACACAGCTGCAAGGTGCACACAGCTGCAGGATGCACACAGCTGCAGGACGCACACAGCTGCAGGGTGCACACAGCTGCAGGACGCACACAGCTGCAGGGTGCACACAACTGCCCATGTGGGTCTCACTGCTGGAACACTAAATCCCTTCAACTCCAGATAGCCCAGCTCCAGATTCAGAGTTAGACTTGGAAGAAGGAGGAATGGAGCCTGTCTTTCCTTGCCCCTGTCCTGGCTGGAAGCAAGACACAAGACTCTTTATTCTCACCCCACCCCCACCCTCCTACCAGCTTTGGATGACATGTTTGTCCCTGATCCAATGTTATTCAGATATGGGGGAATAGTGATTGGGCATTTGTCTAACAGCAACTGTGCTGATGAATTGTCAAGGTTTTTATTTGTTTGTTTGTTTTTAATTTTAAATTACACTTGAAGCAATAAGTACTTCATTCTCCTGGATGGCCATCAAACTGTGAGAAAAGAAAAAGTGCAGATTACCAAAGAGCATCTTCTGGATTGTGGGGAAACAAAATAAAAAGAAAACAAAAACAAAACAAAAAACCCACAACACTTAATAGAGTCAAAATGTCTGGAAAAAACCTGGGAAACTTGTAAGTAAAATGACTCAAACACCCAAGTTGCTTCCTTTTCAGGAGAAAATAAGATAAATCAGCCTGGATCAGTCAAAGAAGAAGCGAAAGCCAGATAGGAAGTAAGTAATAACACAGCTCTACAGATAGCCTGTCCTGGCGTGCAGCCCACAGACAGCATCCGCATGGCCTGTGTGAAGTCACAGGCTCGATTCCCAGCAAAAGAAAAGAACACGGGTGGAGACATCCACTGGTGGAGTGCCTACCCTGTGTAGGATTTGTAGTGCCTCATAAACCAAGAGTGGTGACACATGCCTGTAATCCCAGCGTTTGGGAGGTAGAGGCACAAGGATCAGGAGTTCATGGTGCGGGTTCATAGTTCATTGTAGTAAGAGGTGCGGGTTGTGTTCCCAGCATCTGAGAGGAGCACAGCCGATTGTTCCCAGCACCTGGCTCCCGGCCGCGGCCGCATAGCTAGCTTATACCCAAAATGATTACACACAAACTGTATTCATTTAAACTCTGCCTGGCCCATTATCACTAGCCTCTTCTTGGCTAACTCTCACATCTTAAACTAACCCATTTCTAATAGTCTGTATGTCACCACGAGGTGGTGGCTTACCTGAAGATTCTAACCTACATCCATCTCGGGCCACAGAATCATGGCATCTGGCGTCTTCCTTTCTCCCCAGCCTTCCATTCTGTCTACTCTGCCCACCTAAGGGCTGTCCTATCCTACAGGCCAGGCAGTCTCTTTATTTAACCAATGAAAGCACAGAAATACAGAAGAACTCTCCTACACCATGAAATCACACATAAAGTTTGAGGCTAGCCTAGCATACAAAAAAACCTGTCTCAAAAACAAACTGGTGGGTATATCACACAACTTTAATCTCCACATTTGAGAGGCAGGTAGATCTCGGGGTTTGGGGCCAGCCTGGTCTATATAGCCAGTTTCAGACCCACCGGAGCCACACAGTGAGACCCTGCTTTAAAACAAAACAACAAGAAAGGAAAAAGAGAAGAACACAGATGTTCTGACATCATAGATGACAATGACTTTGACAATGACAGAAAGACAACTTGGAAATAAGAGGCAAAGTGCTGAACATGGATGTGGGAGCACCTAGCTCTCTGACTGTGACCTGGGTAACCCTCCTTGGATTTCCTTTGCTGCCTCTGTAAATGGAGTCAGTGCTACTTACTCATTGTGTGGTGCGGAGGACGAAAGCAGATGTTGGCAAAGACCTGAGACAGCGGCAAGCAGTGACAGCAGCAACATTAGAATTAAAGACGCAGTAACCCAAACCCTTGAGTAAATTACGGTACAGGAAATTTGTGGGTTTGGGGTCAAACCATATAAAATCAACAACAGAATTTTATGAAGTTCAGCTTAGACCCGTTGTTCAAGGTTAACAAAAGTCTCTTACGTTGTTAAATAGGAGTTATGTTTCTCTGCTTTGTCAACAGGAAGGAAATTTAAAAGGAGACACTAGATGGCATTTATTTTAGCACCTTTGGGATCGACACGTCAACAATAAATACTCAGAGGGTAGAAAACAATTATCGATGTCTCCTGTTTGAGTACATGTTATAGAACATGGACATACCCAAGAGATAACGATAAAGAATGTCCTGACCGCCCCTCCCCCACACATGCGCACACATACAGGAGGACCGTAAGCCTGGGACAAGAAGGAGGCTGGCTCTTTTACTATGAAGAAACCAGCCTCCCATACCCCACTATTTTGATTGTTTTTTTTTCTTTTTGGTTCATATAACCCATCTGACCTTGAACCCCCTATGTAGCTGAGTCTGGGGATGAGGTGTGGGTCTCAGTCCCTACTCTAACACCATGCCTCCCTACCTGCTGCCCTGCTCTCTACAATGACAGTCATGGGCTTGCCCTCTGAAGCTCCAAATTAAACACTCTTTGGTAAGTCGCCTTAGTCATGGCATCTCCTCACAACAAAGAAGGCAGTGGAAACAGCCGTGGATTTCTGACCCTCCTACCTCACCTCCCAAGTGCTGGGATTACAGGCATGTACCCCCTTGCCAGGATTCCACAAGCAAGCCTACCGGTCAAGCAACGCAAACCCATGGAAGAAGACAAAATGGCAGCCGCATACCAAGCATCCAAGACACCTTTGAAGTCACATTACACTGCTGTGTTTTCTTTCCTAACAGAATAGAATTGAGCTCAGAAATATTGACGCAATTAGTCTAAAGTCTCAAGGCTAGTGTAGAGAGCCAAGGTGTCAAACTTGCTCATCTCTACATAAAAGTTATTAAAACATCCACAATAATATCCCGCTTCATGATTCATCTGATGGGAGTGGCACTGACCACAGCCTTCCCTGCCGTTTACTTAAAGAAATGAGACTGTGACAAATGAGTTCAGGAATATTTGTTGGGTGTGTTTAAGGTGTTGGCAGGCTGGGGTAAGGAGGGGAGGGCAGGCCTGCGTTTGGGAGGACTGTAACTGGAGTACCCCATGCCGAGTGTCCAGTGTGGTAGGATTTGCAGGCCACTCACTAGCTCTAAATGGTGAGGCCCCTCACCCTAGGCCAGGCCACACATGTGGCTGCCACTCAAGCAGTCTCTACCAGAGCTGAGCATTCAGAAACGACAGAAGGGGATTTGGAATCTGGAGCTGGGATCAGATCTAGCTCTGCCACCTCTAAGCCTTGGGTCCTCTGTCGGACCTTCCTCGATTGAGTTTATAGGAACATGAGTATTTTTAGGAGAGAAGCTCAACTAAGGGATTTCCCAAAAGAGACTTGGAAATAATGGCGGTATTCAGCTTTGTTTGTTCGTTTGTTTCTTGTGGAAAAATTCTGGTTAAGATGGTCAGCAATAAGATGCGAAGGTCATGAATGTGAGTTCTCTAAGCCCTTCTTATACCCGCGTAGTATGTGAGGACCCCAAGACCCTCCCTTATGCCCACAAAGTACTACAAGTGAGTACCCCAGGCCTCTCCCTTGTAGGAATTATTACACATCTTTTAGGGGTGTGTATCTCAAGACAGGGGCCTGGCCTTGAACTCAGAGATGCACTTGCCTCTGCTTCCTGAATCCTGGGGTTGCACCACTACCCGGCTTACACATCCCTTCTCTAAGGTGAGGCACCGCAGAGAGAAGTGAGCGGCAACCATCTTTCCAGGCCATCTCATTCTCTTTGTCTTTTCCAGGGCCTAATTACAAGCAGCATGTGCTGGCCACTTGTGTAATTTCAATGAACAAAGAGTCAAGAAAATAAGGGGAGAGGGCTGGAGAGAGGACTTGGTGATGAGGAACATGGGCTGATCCTCCGGAGGACCTGGGTTCAATTCCCAGCACCCACATGGCAACTCACAACTGCCTGGACCTGCAGTTTCAGGCCATCTTCTGGGCACGTTGGGCCCTGCACACCTACATACATGCACACAAGTTACTCATAGATTTAAAAAAGTTTTAAATGTGTTTTAAAGAAAATAAAGGAAGAAATCTCTAAAGCAGTCCTTGGTGAGTCTGAAGCATTCAATTTCTTTGACTCTGTGCCTGAGAGCTGCGCTCCTCATGTGGTTCTGTCTACATCTGTGGTTCTCAACCTGTGGGTCGCGACTCCCACAGGGGTAGCATTGAATATTTACCTTACAATTCATAACAGTGACAAAAATCACAGGTTTGAAGTAGCAACAAAAATAATGTGGTGGTGGTGTCACCACAACTTGAGGAACTGTGTTAAAGGGTCACAGCATCAAGAAGGCTGAGAACCACTGGTCTATAAGCTACACACTGGGTCAAAAGGCTGTGCCCAGACTTCTGAGCTCCAACCCTCTCCCACAAGCTCCATATCACAGGATGACAAAGCAGCAGCTGTGTAGCCATCTGAGCGTGCCTGGACATCTGGCTGATGACCTTCCAGAGGGCTCTATCCTAAGCAATCCCCAGATGAGCACTCTGATTTCCATGTGGCCCTGGGCCAGGACTGTGTGCCTGGCTGCTGGCAGCCAGTTGCCAAGCTGCAGATGACACAGGTCATGAAGAGCTGGGCTACCATCTCATTCTTTCCAACGGCCAGGTCACAAATGATGGGTTAGTTTTGTTTGCCCTGTTCTAAATCCTCGGTTAGAAAGACACAGGAGAATGCAAAGGTGAAGCTGGGGGTGTTGTGTAAACACCTTCCTCACTGTGATGGCTGCCTTCCTTCTTGGTCACCTGAGGTTGTTTAAAGGGAGCTGTAGGCAGTCTGTGCAGGTCCAGGGGATAGGCTTCCAGTAACATCTCAGCGACAGTGTGGCCTTCTCCAGGAGTTCAAGGACATTTGCAGCCAATTCATTACATTCAGAACAGTGGAACCACATTGTCACAATGGTACCCAGCAGATTCATCCTAGTCCTTCCCACTGTATCTGTAGGGAAGTGGGAAAGAGTTAGGCTGTGAAGGTAGAAGAGGGTCCTGACCCTTGCCAGTGCATTCAAGTGATGTGGGACTCCCCTCTGTATGCTGTGAATACCATTGGTTAATAAAAACAAAAACAAAAAACTGTCTTAGGCCTGTGATAGGGTAGAACAGAGCTGAGCAGGGAAAACTAAACTGAATGCTGGGAGAAAGAAGGGCGGAGTCAGGGAGAAGCCATGGAGCCACCGCCAGAGACAGATATGCTGGAACTTTGCCAGTAGGCCATGAGCCTCGTGTTAAAATATAAAATAATAGAAATGGGTTAAATTAGTATGTAAGAGCTAGCCAATAAGAAACTAGAGCTAATAGGCCAAACAGTGATTTAACTACAGTTTCTGTGTGGTTATTTTGGGAGCCTGGGCTGCTGGGAAAAGAACAAGCGGCCTCTCCTACTACTTACCGATGTCGGTCTGTCTCTGCCTCCTATGCTCTGGGATTTCAAGCATGATTTTTGGGGGAAATGGGGTGGGTCCTGGAGTTTGAACTAGGGTCCTAATGCTGGCAAAGCAAACATTTCACCAAGCCACCTTGATAAATTCTGAGAGGCTTTCTCCAGTGCACTGTGAGCCCTGTTCCTCTTCTACCCTCCCTGGTCCATCACTGCAGCATGCAGGGCCACTGGGAGCAACAGGACAGCGGTGCCCGAGCAACCATCACAACGTCACCCCTAACAGCCACTGCCATGTACCAGAGAACTCACTCCCCTGTGGTGGAAACAGGGCTGTTAGGATCAGCACACATGTTGGACAAAGAAGCATTTCCAACCAGCCATGTGGCTAACATAGATAAGAACAATGGGTTAATATAAGTTACAAGAGCTAGTAAGAAGACTGAGATAATGGGCCAATCAGTTTATAACCTAAAAAAAAAAAGAAGCATTTCCATTCACAACGAATGAATTTCATTGTCACACAGAGGAGCTATAAAACAAACCAAAGGAAAGGCCTTGAGAAATCCCAACTCATATTAAATCTCCCAGGTAGTAAGTAGAGGATTCCTTTCTGGTGGTTTTTGTTAATAGACATTTTTTGTGCTGGCCTACTTTACGTTGTAAGAAAATCTGTGCATTCAACATCTAAATATGTTAAACTATTAATATTTTATTCAGTCAATTTTTTGTTTTTGCGTTCTTTTGTTGGTTTTTTTTTGGTAGGTTTTGGTGGTGGTGATGGTCTGGTTTAGTTTTAATTTTAAAAAAATAATAAAGCATTTGGCCGCACGGATGCTCCCTAATCGCATTCACTTCCCTCTGCTCCAGAAGTAAGCACCGGCCTGAGGCTAATGGTATCAGTCTCATGACGCCCTTTTTAAAATATCTGCTATATGGCAGGAGTAGTGGCACACACTGTAATCCTAGCACTCAGGAAGAGGAAATGGTTAAGTTCCAGATTGTGGAGGGTTAGAATGTTGCAGATCCAGAAGCAAATAATCTTCAGCTCTCTAGTCCCCTTAGTAGCCAGCCCTTTTCCATCCCATGTCTGACCTGAGATCCTTTTAACTGACAGGTAAAACTGTTAACAATGGATTCTTAACAGGCTTCTAACTTCCACCAACCCAAAAGCTAAGAAAGGCATCAAATGGCATCTGACATCTAAACCCATTCTTTAAGCAACCTCTTTACTTGGCACCTCCTCCAGCGCATTTGGTAGACGCCCTGACTGACTTTGTTTTGTAACCAAAAGAAGTTTGTGTGACGGCTTCCATGTTGGACCATGCCGTTTGGGACAGCCTGTATCTATGCTCCATAGCCACTCATATGTGGCTCAGAATAAACCGTGTTGTTCCCTTTGAGGAGAGGGAGCTGTGCTGCGCATGCGTAGGTCCATGCGTGACTGTTCAGATCCTCACTAGGGAGAGGCAGGGCTTGTTGAAGGAGCGGGTGTACCCCTTCACAAGCAGGTGTACCCCTCTCGGCACCCTCACATGAGAGCACGAGTCCTGGGGGACCTTGCAGTGCCCCTCAGGCCCATGTTTTCATGTCCAGCTGATAGCGATATTTTGAAGGCTGTGGAGCCTTTGAAGGTAGAGGAACCTGTCAAGTGGAAGCGGGCCATAGGAACTGATCTTGAAGGTTATAAGTCCCACTGCCTCCTGTCTAGCTCTCTCTCTGCTCTCTGGTCAGTTGCCTTGTAGACAACGTCCCTTCATGTTCCCCTGTAATGAAAATGGAATCATCCCCATGGCTGGTCTTTCCTTGCTGTAGGGAACCGAAATCACTCTGAACCCATGAGCCCAAAAAAACCCACCTCCCTGACCTATTCTATCAGGTATCTGTCTGGTCACAGCGATGCAAAAATAACAAATACAAGGACACTTTGTCTGTGTCTCTCTATGTTTGTGGCATGTGTGCATATATGTATGTATGTTCACATGGGTGTGAACATATATGTGTTTGTGGGCATGTGGAGGACCAGAGCCAATATTGGGAAGTTTCTTCAATCAGTCTGCATCTCATTCTTTGAGGCAGCTGCGTCTCTCAGTTGTACCTGGAACTCATTGATAAGACAAGTCTATCTAGCCAGGTTGTTCCAGGGGTCCGGTTTGTCTTCTAAGGATGCTAGGATTGTCAGTGGACTATCATAAGCATCCGGCCCTTAAGCGGGTGCTGGGTATCCAAATGTCCGTTTTCGCCTGCACAGCAAACGCTTTACCCACAGAGCCATCTCCCCACCCGCCAAGGGCACTTTCATTGTCCAGCCATCTGTTAACCACCGCCTTATCTTCCCACCCTGCTCACACACTGAAAAGGCAGACTGCAACCATGACCAATTCTGTAAACACACGTATCTTAAGGCATTCCCTTTCAAAGTTTCTTTTGTTTTATTCCACGGCTTTGTCTTCGGTAGATACTAAAGTATTGGCTAGTGTTCTGTTCAGGAAATGGACACTGCACGCCCCTCTGGGAAGATTCTTCCCCAGCTCCAGTCCCAGGGACACTTCGGCTGCATGAGGAAACCACAAATCCCGGTGCTTATACTGTCGGAGCATTTCACAGGCTAATTTTTATTTTTGCATTGTGTTTTCCATACAACTGCCTCATGAAAAAACCTCCACCTAGAACTATGCAAATGTAGTGAGGGCCGTGGAAACAGGTAAATAATGAAAGTTACTAGCAAGGGGAACATTTCCCATGAAGCTGTTTGGGGAAGAGGATGATTTAATTGAGAGCAGAGAACCAGGACAAGCACGCTGGCTTCACCTAGCTGTCTGCTTGGGTCTTGAGTTAGTTCTCCCTGGTATGAGACAGCCAGGTTTTGTACCTTGGCTCTCTCGGTACCAACTGTATGGCTTTGAACCAACTATGTCTATCTCCATAAATTAGTCCTGGTCTCTGTTTGTCAAATAAAAGTAGTTATGCACCCATCTCCTTGGAAGGTTCTGGGTGCTGGGCGTTAAGTGCAGTGTTGAGCGGCACCCATCTCTTTGGAAGATTCGGGGTGCTGGGTCTTTAGTGCACATCCCTGGGCACATAGAAAGTCTTCAGTGTTGCTGTTAATTATTCATGAATTTCTCAGTCCTCATGTCTAACCTGTTCAGCTTCCCTCAGTCGGCCTCTGTCAGCGTCCGGCCTCCTCACAGCCCCCTTTCCTGTATCTCTGAGGCAGTTAACAAGCCACCTTCATAGGCTGTTCCACTGGAGTCTTCCCATCTCACATATCTGCCCCCCAGAAATTCACCTTCACACTGGCCACATGAAACCGTCCCAGTCTCTGCAGTAGCAGCTCTGTCTTCCTTTTCTCTGCACTCATTTCCTGGAATGTCTATGACTTCTTGTCCTACTCAACATGTCCGGTCCCTGCTTCAGTACTTGATGAAGCCACCTCTGGCTCTGCACATGGCTCATGGCGCTGCCACATTTTGCTTAGGAGATACACTTCTCAGTTACATTGTGAGCTCCGTGAAGGAAGGAGATGCCTCATTTAACTGCATATGTCACATGCAGAAGGTCTCCAAGTCATGGTCATGACATGAGTGTGTGGACAGACTGTTGCTTCTGAGCTGTTCCTGACTAGTTAGGCATCTTGGGAAAATGTCCAAGGGCACAAAAGACAAGGTAGCTGCCTTCTCTTTCTGATTACAAACAGAATAAGACCCCCCAGCACACTCAAGCTACCCTAGGAAAACACTAAGAAAACACCAAGCCTGCATGCACTTGACCCTCACATGGAGGAAGATGTCTTCGGGGGATAAAATAAAGACAAGAGTGAGACTCCTCCGGTGACAGAACTGCCTTAGGCTATCTGCTTTTTAAAAAGATGCTATTTAAAAGCATCTTGGAAAGAGTTGGCACTCACCCTACCCATCCTGAACTATGAGAACATAAAGTTCTCAATGGCCACAACAACTGCCTCTTAAGGAAAGTCCCTACCCCATACCTACTTTTCTGTGAGGTGTTTAGCAGGCACCAGGACAGAACTTCCTCAGGAGACCTTAAAATATACTCATCATCACAGTGAAGGGGTTCAGAAGTGACAGCTGAAACCATGGCCTCATGTCAATTCATCACATCATGTGGCCATTTCAGCTACAGAGTAACTATCCACCAGACACAGTCTGTCCCTATCTTTGAAAGCTGTAAGTGGGCAATGAGTAAGAGATTCAGTCAGATTCTACTAACATTAGTGCTGGGAGACATGAAGAACACTCCTTAGGGGACATTTCCCAACCTAGTGGAAGGCTAACTCCCTCTACAGTCCAGATGCAAAGCTCCCTAGACTGTGGGTCATGCCCGCAAGTGGGTCCATGAAGCTAAATATGGGGAGACCTCCTAGCACCTTCCTTGCTTGGGTGGAAGGCACTCGTGAGTATTTACCTCGTTCTGCTTTGTTTCCTCGTAGCTCAGTCCCACCGGCAACAGAGTGGGACTCTGTAATAAGGCACCGTTCCCTTGAGTTGATTTAAAGACTTGCAGAAAACAACAGTCTCCATGGCAGAATAAGAAACAATGAATTGACAAGTTACAAAACAAAACAAAAACAAAAACAAAAAAACCCAAAAGAAACCAACCAACCAAACAAACAAACAAAACCCTCAAAGGAAAGAAGGTGAGTTGCCCTACAAAGTGTAGGCTGCAGAGAAGCAGTCAGCGGGTCTAACCTTACCACCAGGACAGTCCTCTTCCATCTGTACACCCTTCCAGGTTTGAGCAAGGAACCAAGAGAGCATTGTGAGGCGGGGAAGGCACAATGGATGAGCAAAACATCAAAATAACAGTTCTGACCCGATGGTCTCCATTCAAAACCCAAGTTCTTAGCAGCTTTGATGCATTAGTCCGTTTAACCAATCTTCTTGTGCCTCTAGTTCTTTATTTGGAAAATGGGGCTGAAGATAATATGGAGTATATAAGAACTGGGTGGGTATGCAGGAGGGCCAGGCTGTCCATTGGACTCTGATAAGTTTCTATGCAAATCACTGGGTTTTCTTCAAGCATGGAGAGTGTGGGTTTTGTTTATTCTTTTAATCATGGCCATGGATTTGCTCTTACCACAGACCCTCAAAGCAGAATTCTCAGCAGCCATCTTCAGACCTGTGGCCCATTTCTTCCTGGAATATATTCATTAGCAGCACTTTCTTCCATTTAGGATGACCCACCCCACTCCTGACCGCTGGAGCTCATAGACAGACCCTTTGGCAAGAGAGGGACTGTTGGTCTACCTTCTCCCACTGGACTTATCCCTAGTATTTCAACCTTTCATTGAGTGGTAACATTCTCCCAGGGACTCATGATGATATACTGGGGATGTTTTAGTCCATAAATAGATACAGAATGCTTTTCTGACAAACTAAACTAAAACAAAGATATATTAGGCAGAGGGAATTTAAATATTGTATTGAACACCCAGGGTTTTAAAAAATACTTTTTAGGGGCTGAAGAAATGTCTCATTGGCTAAGAGCTTTGGCTGCTCTTCCAGAGGGCCTGGGTTCAATTCCTAGTAGCCACAGACAGCTAACAGCCGCCTATAACTCAAGTTCCAGGCAATCCAACACCCTCTTCTGACCTCTGAGGTCACTGTACACATGTGTGCACAGGCATACATGCACATAAGACATCATTCATGTAACACAAAAGTAAATCAACCTCAAAAATAAAAAATCCTTCTAATTTAAAATATTTTTATTAAACAAAGAAGCATGTTTGAGAGTGTAATAGAAAGTTCAAATGACTTCTTGTCAGATTTTGCCCAAAGTTTTGCTTCAGGCAGTCACTGCCAGCTCTCTCTTGGAACGCCCCAGAGTATCTGCCCGTTTGTCCTTGTCATGATAGAAAAGTCTGAGAAATGCACCTCTATTGAACACTTTTCCCACAGGACAGCCCATCGAGTATCATGAGCTCTTACTGTTGGAAAGAGACACTGAAGTTTGTCTAAATCGATCTCGCTCCTGCAGTTCTTCCAACAGATGGTCACCCAGCCTCTGCTGGATCCGGCTCAGAACAGAGAAGAGACCACATGGTAGTCATTGCCATTCCATCCCTGGCCAATTCTAATTGTAAGAATGTTCTTTTCTTAAGCCTGGCAGTGTGAACGTGGCCCGGGGAGCGAGGCAGACTTCAGCAGGACTCTTGGATGTATCGCACAACCTTGCTTTGGGGCTTTGTTTGCTTGCTTGCTTCTGTTTGGTTTCATAAAAGCTTAGTTCTCCCAGGAGCCTAGAGAGACTCTACTGTGTGGCACAACTGGACCTCAGGGGCCTCAGCTATAAAATGAGACAAGTGGTTTTTAGAGGTATCGTGGGAATTATGGAGAAGCCCCCAGCATTTCATCCGACATGTGGAGGGTTCCAGTGAACATTCACCACCACCATCTCTGTCTCCCTCCACAGCTTCAGTGAGCTAAAGTTCTAGAATGCATGAAGCTTCTGCGCCATCAAGGTTCATCGGCCCTCCTCCACTGTGGCCAAAAGCCATTTCTTCTGATTTAAATAACTCATGTCTCCCTCAAACAAGTAACATTCAGACTCTGACCAGAATATTTCCCCCTCCCTGTGTTAAAGGCTGATTATAGTCAGGTGTGGGCACACATACCTATCACCCAGCACTCAGAATGTAAAGACAGGAAGATGATATCAAAGCCAGG
>JAQHUG010000135.1:500024-520907 GCA_028555095.1 Dicrostonyx torquatus
CATGATTTGGATCAAAATGAGGACGTTCTCATCTTTTCGGAGTGCTGACGGACAGGCAGATTTGCAATCAGCACTGTCCACATAACAGCTGCAGAGCTGGAAGGAACCGCTGATTGGAGGCTAGCTGCAGCAGCCCAACGTGACTCACTTTCTTGCTCTGGAGCATGGCAGAACATAATCTCAGCCTGTGGAACTTCTCTGGAGGAGATAGGGAGTCACATGGTGAAGCCCAAGGACTCCCATCTTTGCAACATGCTCCACCCCCCCCCAAAAAAAAAAACTAGCCCACTGAGTGTACTAGGTCCTAACTCACCAAATTAGCTCCTCCTCCTCCTGTAAAGAGGACGAAGCAAGGAACTGGGAATTGAACTGTCTCCTAATTCATATGCTGAAGTTCCAAACCCAGACAGCGTGCGGAGACAATGCCTTCATGGAGATGATTAAAAGCCAACAAAGTCACAATGGTGGAATCGATACTGCTAAGACTGGCTCCTTACATGAAGAAAAGGAGACACCAGAGTGCATATTCTCCCTCCATATACCGCCAAGGAGAGGTGGTCTGAGACTCTGACAAGCAGGCAGCCCTCTGAAAACCAAGACTGAGCAGGATAATATTTCTGTACACTGTAAATACGTATTCCTCCCATTGGTTAAGAAGAAACTGCTTTGGCCTATAGCAGGGCAGAACGGTGCTAGGCAGGAAAGTCAAAATGAAAACACAGGGAAGAAAAGGGTGGAGTCTGGGTGATGCCAGCCAGCTGATGAGCAAGCAGGACATATATATATATAATGAGGTAATGGGCCACGAGCCTCGCGGTAAATTATAGATTGATAGAAGTGGGTTAATTTAAGTTGCAGGAGCTAGTTAACAATCAGCCTGAACTATAGGCCAAAGAGTTTGTAAATAATAAAAGCCTGTGAGTGGTAACTCGGCAACTAGTGGGTGGGAGAAAAATCTCCAGTTACACAAAACAACCCACTTGCAACTTGATGCAGTCTCCAGAGCCGTGAGAAATAAAATGTCTAATTGTAAGCCACCCGGCGTGGTGTCATCATGGCGGCTTCTGAGAGTCACTCTTCTCATCACCGTGACAAGAAACCCACAGAAGGAACAACCTGAAGGAGATTGGAGTCACTAGGCTCATGGTGACAGAAGTGTCAGGCTGTCATAGTGGAGGGAGCTTAGCAGAGCAGAGTGCTCCCATCATGGTGGCTACAAAGCAGAGAGAGGCACAGGGAAGAGCTAGGGACAAGACCCTTTCAAAGACCCACACTCGGTGACTTGCTTCCTCCGGCAAGTCACTACTAGTGTTTCCACCACCTCCCAAAGTAGTGACATCAACTGGATGGCCAAGCATTCAAAGCACAAGTCTGTGGGAGTCATTTCATATTCAAACTGTAACATCTCACTTCTGGTCCCAGGAGGCCCATGGCTGTCTCACCCCAAATACATTTAACGCAACTCCAAGAACCCTCAAATCTTAATAATGCCAGTGTTGTCCAAAGTCTAAGTCTAAAGTCTCTTCAGAACTGTGTGAGAGCCACTGTAAAATCAAAAAGAAAGCCATACCAGCTAATGGCACAGCATGACTATTTCTATCACAACAGAAAAGACTGAGATCATAGAAAAGAAGAATGTGACTAAAGAAAGACCCAAACTAAACAGGCCGAACAAATCCTGTAGCTCCCTGTCCAACATTCAGGATATGTGATGTCTTAACGCGTGCATCAAAGAGCTTTGGCAGAAACCCCTCTGCTGCTAGCTGGAGCCCACACGGGCTCCCTCCTAATCTGGCAAGTTTCATTGTCTGAAATTCCCAGATTTTCCAAGTTCTGGCATCATCAACACCCTTGTGTTTCTATTGCAGCTGAGGTTTCAACCTTACAGCTTCATGCATCGCTCTCTGGTGGGCTGACTGAAGAGGTCTTGACCCAGCCTCCCAGGCCTTCCTTTGAAGTCTATGTAGAAGCCTCCATAATCAATGCATGATTTTCAAGTCTTTCAGGTCTGATTTTTGTTATTGTAAATCTAGCTAACAGTGTCCAAAAACCATGCCATAGCCTAGCTGCTACAGTATCTTGAAGCTTCCTGCAGCAAGTTAATCTGTCAGCTCAGGGACAATGAAGTGTCATGACATGGAAAAAATGTAGATGAACTCCTTGCCAGGAAGTAGTACAACTAGCTTCTCATGCAGGTATCAGTGGGGTCCTGGCTCCCATCTGGAACCCATGAGCCTGGCCTTCGCCGTTTGGGGGTATTCTGATCTTCTGAGCTCCCACCGTTATCACCCAGTAAGTTCTACTTACAGCATTTCAAGTTTTTTTTTTGTATCTGGATTCACAAAATTCTTCCCATGAAACAGTTCCAAAGGCTTAAGAACCACAGTCAGGTTTAGACCCAGGGAAAAACCTTCATTCTTTGGTACCAATTTCCTGTGTTAGTCACTTTTCTCCTCACTGTGACAAAAAAAAAAGATAGTTCACCATTAACTATCTGGCTGGTTTATGTCAACCTAACACATGCTGGAGCCACTGGAGAGGGGGGGGACTCAATTGAGAAAATACCTCAATAAGATCTGGCTATAGGCAGGCCTGTAGGGCATTTTTTAAACTAGTGATTGATGTCAGGGAGGACCCAGCCCATTGTGGCTGGTACCATCCCTGGGCTGTGGTAGACATTTCTATAAGAAAAAAGAAAAGAAAAAAAAAGGCTGAGCAAGCCAGGAGGAACAAGCCAGTAAACAACACCCCTCCATGGCCTCTGCATCAGCTTCTGCCTCCAGGTTCTAGCCCTGCCCTGATTTCCTGCCGTCATGACTACAATGTGAAAGTATAAACCAAATAAACTCTTTCCTCCCCAAGCTGCTTCGGTCATGGTGTTTCATGGCAGAGCAGAACACTTCTCAGGTCCATGAAGCAGAGACCAGAAAATGCCAGCACTCTCTGGTTCTCTCCTTTCTAACCTCATTGCTTCGTCTGTGCTCCCAATAAATGTAACAATGTCACCCATGTTCAGAGTATGCCTTCCTGTTTCAAGTACTTCCCTGGAAATGCCTTCATAGACACCCGAGAACTGTGTTTTGATCATCTAGGCAATTCTAAAATCAATCACATTAAAAAAAATTGACTATTGCAGCCACCTGTGTTCAACGTTGAGAAAGAAATATCAGCAAGTTTATCTGGATCCAAGCCCACAGAGCCAGAGAGGCCTGGGGCATGACAATCATGGAGCTATGTTCCCACGTGAAAATGCATGGTCAGAGTTCCTGGTGCTAGGGACAACCTGCTGTCTTTCATGCCACTTAAACCAAGAGAGGTCAAAGCTCGGAGATTTGGGTCACAACACTTGAGAGTCTCACCCACCCACTGGATTTTACTCACAATAAACAAAGCAAAAGATGCTCAGGTTGATAGTTGAATGCTTACCCCACATAGGAGCATCTAGAATTTTCCATTACTTCATGCTAACAGCAGTTAAGTGCTTCTTGTCTTAAAGGAGACAGCCACTTCCTCTGGGAACAGGTGATAGGTGGGGTGAAGGGGACCAGTAGGTGACAGAGCACAAATATCCAAATCCCTTCCCCTAAACTCCATCTGATTCTCCTCCACTCTGCTACGCTAGAGCTTGGCGGGGAGCTGCTCCCCCTGCGTGTTACAGGCCACCCTCAACCTTCTTCTCCCTGAGAACAATCCCTTCAGATGAAGGAGCACTGTCTCTTTAGTCAGTCCTCCAAAGCAAGGAATACAATAGTCAGGAAGCAGGCTTACCAGACACCATCTCGCATGCTTGTAATCCTAGCCCTTGGCAGGAAGACCAGTAGTTCAAGGGCAGCTTAGGCAGCACAGTAAGTTCAAAGCCATCCTCGGCTACGTGAAATCATATCTCAGAAGACAAAGGCAGAGAAAAAGACACACTCTTCTCTCTCTTCTCCCTCCCTCCTTTGTTGTTTCTCTCAGCTTTCCTGTCCTCCCTCCTCCCTGTCTGTCTTCTTCCCTTCCTCTATTGTTCACCAAATCTTTGTTGAGCCCTTCCTTTCTTATAAACCGCAAACGGCATATGAGAAGGTAAATTCCAGGTCATGCCTTTGTGATATTCCCAGACAGGAAAAACAACTTTAAATTGAATCAGGCTATAACATACCACCGGAATCACAGAAGCTAAGAAACCTTAAAATATGATAGCAGGCCCCAGATGGGTCTGGAGTTGACTATTCTAAGCCGAGGTGGCTGTGTTGGTGGCAATACAGGAGCCTGAGGTAGTGCCTGGGAGTCCCATCTCAGCCTGGGAGCACTGGATAGGAAAACTTACACCTCAGGAGGGGGTTCCTCTCTGTCATCATGATTCTGAGACGTGATTTTTGCTGAAAAATAAACCAGAAAACCCTATCTGGCTAAACACAACAGTCCTTCCTTACACTGGGTTCTCCGAATCTCACTTGGATGCTTCTGCCTGTGCAGACTCTCATCCTGCTCACACTCATGACTGTGATGTCACCAGGGAGGATCCAGACAGGAAAACAACAGTTTGGCTGCACTGCCCCTGCTTCTTAGGCCCTATTTAATTAGCTTCCCAGGGGCCTCGCATCTTCCACTATAGTTAAGTCCCCAGTATCTACCCATTAATGATTACTGTAGTTTTCTCTCCAATGGCAGGTTCTTTTCCTTTCTTTCCTTCCCTTTCTTCCTTTCTTTCATTCTTTCTTCTTTCCCTTCCTTCCTTCCTTTCTTTTCCTTCTTTCCTTCCTTTCTTTTCCTTCCTTTCTTTTCCTTCCTTCCTTCCTTCCTTCCTTCCTTCCTTCCTTCCTTCTTTCCAACCCCAGGCTTTGTCCCTGCTAAGCAAGCACTCTACCGACTGAGCTACAGCCCTTTTTTGTCTGGTCATTAAAACATGTCCAAATGGAAGTATCACTTTCCTGTTTACAGATGGGAAAACTGAAGCCTGGAGACACTGTGTCATTTGCCTAAGTCACAAACTAATTAATGATGGAAAAGGCCAAGCAAGCCCACTCCAGGCTTTGTTAGCCCAATCCTGTCCTCTTCTTGTAATGGTCTGTCCTGTCCCTTTAAGAGACAAGTCCTGCCCACTCCCCCCATCCACTGCTGAGGCAGGCAGATCTTCCTTCCTGCCTGAAGCCTGAGCCTTTTCCTTTCCATTTCTCTTCCAAAGAGGTAGCTGCTGCCCTGGCTTCTCTCTCTCTCTCTCTCTCTCTCTCTCTCTCTCTCTCTCTCTCTTTCTCATTTCTTTCTTCATCCCCCATCTCCCTCCCTCTCCCCTTCCCTTCCATAACCCACTAAGTAAATATCCAACCTCACTCTGCATAGTGTGCCTATCCTTCTCAGTCTCCCTGCCTAGGACCCACAGGCCTTCATGGCCTACTGGCCACTCGGGGGCTCCCTGGCTAGGACCTGGCTGCCTTCGTGGCCTACCATGGTCTCAGGACCCACTGCCTACCACTGCTTGGGGACCTGCAGTGTGGTGTCATGGCCCACTGCCCACTGCTGCCACTCAGGGACCTACAACATTTCTGCCGCTGTGCCCCTCAGGGAGCCACAGCATCTTATTTAAACCATAACACTTCTAAGCTAAGAGCTCGTTCAAAGCAGTTCCCTGGAAATGTTGTGTGACTAATGTCACTAGTCACTGACTGAGTACTTAGTCTGTATCAGAACTTCTATGAGACACCGGAGACACATCATCTCAATAATACATCAATCCGAACAACCCATACTTATTATTAGCTCATTTCAAAAGTGAAGAAACCCAAGCATGGCATGTGGTGCACACCTCTAATCCTAACACCCAGGAGGCAGAGGCATTTGAACTTTCGTGTGTTTGAGGCTAGCTTGGTCTACATAGTAAGATCCAGCCCAGGGTTACATAACAAGATTCTGTCTCAAAAGAGAAACCAGTACACAGATTATTCAACTTGCCGAAGAATACAGCAAAACCATTTTTGAGAGGAGATTCCAACTCCATTTTGCTCAGGCGCCTGCTTACTAGGCTTCACTGCCCAGCATGGTCTTCTTGTTCGTAGTGTGTTCGTCATGTCTAACCTCCATGCGCCAAGTTGAGTGGCCTCTTCACAGGCAAGCAAACCCAGGCTCTAGCCCTGCCATTTCTCCCCCTCTATTCGGTCAACCATATCAGGCTTCCTGCTAGCTGGTCTTTCGTTCCCATCATCACTCCTTCCAGGCCAGCATCCTCTTAGATGCCAGCGCGGAATAAACATATCGTCTGCCAATTCCCACTTTCTAAGGCAGGTTGTTTTTTTTTTTTTTTTCTTTTTTAGATCTTACCATCTCTGCTTTGACCAGATACTTGGTACAACTTCAAACACTGCTGCCTGTGGTTTGGCTGCTTAACAAGGAACTCTTGGCGCACTTGAGAACCAGCCTCCTTGAAGCCACCCCCACATTTAGCACCCTTAATATAGAATGTGTCTACCATAGATCAGGGACTACAGAGAAGCCAGACGTGAGTCCAGGAGCAGCCTGTTTCTTTGCTTGTGAATTCAAGCCTGATGGTGGCACCAATACCAGTCTAGTGTTGTAAACTGAAAAAATGCAAAACTGGGAATTCAGGATGAGAGCAAACTTAGCGTCTCAGCCTTGGCTCCATGATGTTCTTGATAAGGTGTTTCTGATAAAGTCTTGGGGAAGCCCCCTGCAGAGTTGCTTCCTCCCAGAACTCCTAGAGGCCTTCAAGACAAACAGGAAACTCTTACCAACAAACAAAAAGAAAAAGGAAGCTTCTAGACTCCTGTTCCAAGCACCCTGCTGAGATGCACTTTGTCTTTGGGGGGAAATTTTGCTGAAGGAATTGTTAACTGAACTCAAGAAAAGCAAATAAAATGAAAAAAGAGAGAAGCAACAAGAGGACAGGGACATGATCCCTGTATCACATGAATTGGTAGGACCAGTGGTACCCACAGAGGGGAAGGGGAGAGGGCGGTGGGGATGCTGTACAGAGGGACAAGGCTTTGCAGGAACTCATGACAAGACTTCAGTCAAGGTGTACTGCCCATAGATCTCTCTAGCCATAGTGTCATGCCCAAGCATCTGAGAAGCAAGACACCCAAAGCATCTTGCTGACACCACTTAATGTTGACATATCCACTGTCAGTATTTCCCAGCACACGGTGGAACCTTCTTAAGCTCTGTGCACGTGTGTATTAGTTAGATTTCTATTGCTGTGATATAACAGCACAACCAAAAGCAACCTGGAGAGGTCTCAGGTCATACTCCATCACTGAGGGAAATCAGGAAAGGAACTGAAGATGGGAACTGAAGCAGAGGCGTGGAGGGGAGCTGCTTACTGCTTTGCTCCCCATGCCTTGGGCAGCCTACTTTCTTACACAACCCAGGACCACCTACCCAGGTGTCTTTGTTAGGGTTACCACTGTTGGGATGAAACACCATAACCAAAGCAACTTGAGGAAGAAGGGGTTTATTTGGCTTCCATTCCACATCACTGTTCATTATTGGGGAAAGTCAGGACAGGAGCTTGAGCAGGCAAAAGCTGATGCAGAAGCCATGGAGGGATGCTGCCAAGTGTCTTGCTCCTCATGGTTTGTTCAACCTGCTCTCTTATAGGACTCAGGATCACCATGCCAAGAATAGCACCACCTACAATGGGCTGGATCCACCCCATCAATTACTAATTAAGAAAATGCCCTACTGGCTTACCTACAACCCCATCTTATGGAGGCATTTTTAAAATTGAGGTTACCTCCTCTTGGATGACTTTGTCTCGTGTCAAGTTGACCCTCCCCCAAAAAACACAACTAGTATAACACATTAACTAATTTATAACTTGCAGCAACCAAGTAAAATAGCTACCATCATTATTACATACCTTTGTAGGACACAAAGAAGCTGACTACCTTGATCAAGGTCACAGAGCTCACAAGACTCAAAAGCGGGAGTTAAATACTACTCTACCAGGAGTTAAAATACCCTCCTGGTCCCAGACTTCCTAGTCTTGACACCACAGTGACTGTAAAACAATTCATGAAGTTAGTCACATATATCTTCACTAATTTTATCACTTCTTGGGATAGAAATAAAGTACAGGGGTGGTGTAGACGGTCCTTTTGTTTATATGTTGCTTTCATTGGGTAATCAATAAAGAAACTGCTTAGCCTGATAGGGCAGAACTTAGGTAGGCAGAGAAGACAGAACTGAATTCTGGGAGGAAGAAAGCAGAGAGAGAGAGAGAGAGAGAGAGAGAGCTGCCATGGAGACGCCAGGTCAGACATGCTAAATCTTTCCCAGTAAGCCACAACCTTGTGGTGAACACAGATTAATAGAAATGGATTAAATCAAGGTGTGAGTTAGCCAATAGGAAGCTAGAGCTAATGGCCAAGCAGTGTTTTAATTAATACAGTTTCTGTGTGATTATTTCGGGTGTAAGCTAGCTGGGCGGCCAGGACAAAAAGCAGACCCTCTCTCCTCTTACACAGGGACTGGAGAGATGGCTCAGCAGTTAAGAGCATTGGCTGCTCTTCTAAAGGACCCAGGTTCAATTCCCACCACCTACATGGCAGTTCACATCTGCCTGTAACTACAGTTCCAGAGGATCTGACACTCTCTCACAGACATGAATACAGATAAAACACGAATGCACATAAAATTAAATTTTAAAAAAGAAAGCACAACAAAAATTTGAGTTGAAAACCTAACATGAAGAATAGGACCTTGAACATTGACCCTCAGAGGGGTTGTAGGGAGTGAGAAAATGTGTGTTATTAGCACACAATAGGTGCTTAGTAAATGTTTCATTAAGTTCACATTTGTATCAGGGTTTTTTTTTTTTTTGGACTGTCAACCAGCTCCCAAATCATGACGTGTAAACTTAATGCTCGGCCTAGCTTAGGCTTATTTCTGGATAGTGTTTTTTTTTTCTTTTACTTAAATTAACTTGTTTCTTTTTATCTATGTTTGCCTTAGGTTTTTTTTTTTTTAAACCTTTCTTCCTGTATGTCCAACTCTGTTTCTGCTGGCTGGTAGCTTCTTGGCAGACCCAGGGCACACCTCTTTCTCTCTCTCTCTCTCCCTCCCTCTTTCTCTTTCTCTCTTTCTCTTTCTCTCCTAGATTTCACCTCCTATTTATTCTCTCTACCTGCCAGCCCTGCCCATCCCTCTCCTGCCACTGGTTGTTCAGCTCTTTATTAGACCAGTCACCTGTGTTAGGCAGGCAAGGTGCAAGAGAAACATATCTTTTCATAATTAAACAAATGCAGCAGAAGCAAATGTAGCACAGTGTCGAGCAGTGGTCACTCATGTCTTTAATCTTAGTACCTGGGAGGCAGAGGCAGGTGGATCTCTGTGAGGTTGATACCAGTCTGATCTACAAAGAGAGTTCCAGGAAGGCCAGGGCAGTTACACATAGAAAACCTGTCTTGGGGGAGGGGGGAATGTAACACACCTTTACACAATTAAAGTAATATTCCACAGCATAAACAAATGCAACACATCTTTATATAGTTAAATGTTCCACAACACATATTCATTGATGTTTATCCAGCTTCCCAGCTTTAGCTCCCTGTTAAGGTATAGACAGGTAAATGTCTACATAATTATTCAATAGACTAGATCATCATTGTACTCCTGCTCCCCCCACCATGGCTAGGGAACCGACGACATCCAGACTGCTTCCATCAGTTCCTGAGAATGCCTTCTTGCAGATGCTGATTCAGGTCACACCTAAACACCTGCGACATGTCTACGTCACTCAGACACTGTGGTGGGTGTGTGTGTGTGTGGTGTGTACACTGTGGTGGGTGTGTGTGTGTGAAAATGTTTCATGCATTTTGAACATGTGAACATGTTCATGAAGCTCCACTTTGGGGCTGCCCTCTCATTGGGATACCCAGAGAAAGGTACAATATTTCTAACATCTGCATGTCTGGCTCCTACCCTTTTATCCGGTCCAAAGGAACTAAAGGGACGCTTTCCCCTCCCTGCCTCTGGGCATTCACAGTGGCTTCCTTGGAACCCGAAGGGTAAAGAGGCAAGCACGTCACCACAGAGACACATCACTCCTTACTTCCCGTGGGTGCTTTGACAGCATTTCTGGGTCATTGCAAGCCATGGGCTGCATCAATAGCTTTGCCAGGCTCAACTCTGAGCTCTGCATCCTGCTCACTGGACAAGCCAAGCTCTGTAGAGGACTATTCTCAGACACAAAGGAAGGCTATTTGGAGGAGTCACACCTTTTGCCACAAGCCATGTTTTCCTAGGAGGTTTTGTTTCCTTCCCAGCAGTTAGGTAGAGCAAGCTGAACTAACTGCTTTTAGGTCAATGAACCCATTGTGTGGGCTTCGGAGAGCAAAGGGGCTTTTGTTGTTGCCTCTGCAACCCCTCCCTCTCCTTTTCAGGGCTGGTTTGGAGCAGAAGTTAAACCTGGCCATGGGCTGAGAGGAGAAGGACCTGCACAGACAAACCTTTGTTCCTTGATCGGGGTTTCCATAGGTTTGGAGCTAGGGTTGTTACTGGCGAGCATTCACTCCTACACGTGTGCTCTCTCAATCCTCCCTCTCTTCCCATCTCACACTGGTGCCAAGTCGAACTCCTGACAATAGGACTCCCTTCCCCACGTGCTAAGCTGCTGTGTGCCCCACACCCCTCCATTATCCTGCCAATAGAAACAAAGGCAAAGTTATTGCGGTACCACCAGTGCCGGCAAAGAATGGGGGAGTCAGTGGTTCATGCCCAGCATGGACAGTATGGACAGAGCTACCATCAAACTTCTAGAATCTGCTGATGAGCTGGGAGCAGAGTTATTGATTTCACGGTTACTCCTCTGTTCACAGATGACTTGGACAGAGTCTGTTCTCAGTTCTGAGCTAGTTCTTAACAGCAATGAGAGCCAAGACATTTCAGTGGATAAGAAGAGGACTTTCAGCAAACGGTACCGGTACATGCAACATAGAAATGCTGCTAGTACATGCAACATGCAAAGGAAGGGAGCTGGACTCTGTGTCTGTTGACTTGGATGACTCCCACAAAATGCCATGGGGGTGGCTTAAACAATTGACATTTACTTTCTTGTGGTTCCCAAGACTGGGAGTCTGGAATCAGGGGCCAGGAAGGTAGATTCAGATGAGGATTCCCCTCTTACATTCTCATGTGGAAAGGGCACAGATGAGGGTTCCCCTCCTACATTCTCATGTGGAAAGGGCACAGATGAGGGTTCCCCTCCCACATTCTCATGTGGAAAGGGCACAGAAAGGAAAAGACCACTTTTCTCATTTCACTTGATAGGACCTCACCCCAATGACTTCACACTTCCAGACACAGCCATCTGGGATGATTACGGCTTCAACAGACGAATTTGGGAGCAGGGTGCAACTCAGTGGCAACTTGAAGCTCACACCATATAAGAAAAACTAACCCCATAGATGGGAAGCCTAACGTAAAAGCACAACCTATAAAACTTTTAGAAGAAAATATTGACGTCAATCTCTACCACCTTGGGTTAACCAAAGCCTAAGAGAAAATGACACCAACAGGATCTGAAAAGACAGCTCAGTGGGTAAGACTGCTTGCTGTGTAAGCATGAGGATCTGAGTTCAAATCCCCAGAACCCACATAAAAAGCCAGGCATGGCCAGGGGTACAACATAAGACGCACTGTAGATGGCAGAGACAGGAGGACCATTGCTTACTACTGCTACTCCAGCTCCAGGTTCAATGAGAGATCCTGCCTCAAGGAAAGTGGTGGGGAATAATGAAGCAGGGCTCCCGGGGTTCTCCTCTGGCCTCCACATATACGCTCACCTATACATGCACATATGCCATGCACATATACAATAAATAAATTAAATTAAGTAAACAATAACAAAGGCGAGAAAATGTCAAAAAGAAAAATACAGACAACTTAATCCTCACAAAAGCTGAGACTTTTATTTTTAAAGCTCTTAGTAGCATAAACTAATTATATACAATGATGGGTTTCCTAATGACATTTTCACACACGTCTCTAAGATATTGTGGCCATATTCATCCTATTAACCTCTTAGGAACCCCTCCCACTCCTGTTGACCCCATCCTCTTCCCAGCTAGTCCCCTTCTCCTCCATGAATGCGTGTGTGTCTCTGTGTGTGTGCGTGTGTGTGCACTTGTGTGTGTGTGTGTGCACACATGTGTGTTATGAGTTTTGTTAGAGTTACTCACATTAGCAACCTAGAGGATCAATTTAGGAGCAATTTAGAGGATCACATACAACTCACCAGTGGCCACAACACTGAAGAGAACATGTCCTCCCCAGAAACCATTAATCTTCTGTAGATCCTCAGGGAAAGATGGGACCACATGGACCCCTCCCCTCTCCATGATGGAATGTTGTTGGGCCTAATCTAAAGTTAAAAATGTTTGTGCTTCCATGGATACCATATCAAGAAATAGATAACTCACAGAGTAGGAGAAAACAGTGCAAATTATATGCCATAAGAGACTTAACTCTTGAATACCTAAAGAATTCTTGCAATTCAACAATAAGATAATCCAATTATTAAAATATAGGCAAAAATCTGAAAACCTCTCTCCAAAGGTTTAAAAATGGCCAGTAAGCTCATGAAAAGGGTTCATTATCATTTGTCATCAGAAAAATGTAAATTAAAACCACAATTAGATGGCATTTTATACCCATTAGAAGAAGATAATCAGAAGTACAAACCACATCCATAGTAAGTGTTGGGGAATGTGGAGAAATCAAAGTCTTTATGCATGACTGGTGGGGTGGAAAATAGGTATAGCCAGTTTGAAAACAGTCCAGAGATCCCTCAATGAACCAAAACATATATGAAAAACATATATCCACAAATAAAACTCCATGCATAATGCCGCTAGCAGAAATAGTTACAATTGATACCCAATGGGAGCAAACCAAGTGTCCATCAAATAATGAAAAGATCAATAGATAACAATGAAATATCACTTGGTTTTAAAATGAACTAAATACTGACAAAAACACGACAAGGAAGATCTTTAAAGTTAGTATGTTAATTTAGAGACACAAACCATGAAAATAAAAAAATATTCAATTTATATGAAGTCTAGAATAAGTAAATGATAGAGACAAGAAGCTGCTTGTTAGGCTCTTTCGTGTGGCGTGCGAGTGGCCGTTAATGGCTTCAGGGTTCCTTTGCGGGATGGAGAACATGTTCCAGAAGTGATGGTCATGATGAGTCACAATTCTGTGAACACATCTGAAACCCGTGGAGTCTACATTTCTGTTATTGTTTCGGTTTTGCCAAACTAGAGCTTCAACTTCCACATGCCGGGCAAGCTCCCTACCACTAAGCAACATCGGCAGCCAGGAATCTGTGTTTTTAAATGGGTGACTCGGATGACATGTGAGTTACACCCCCCGACCTGGATCTATGTAAGCTGTGTAACTACAACTAAAAAAGCATAATATCTGGAATCAGAGACTCAAAATAAAGAGAAAGGTTGGAAAAGTAGGACTCAATATTTGGGCTTTTATTCATTCATTCTGGAAAAAACTTCAGAATGCCTGAAAACTAGAAAAAATAGAACAGGGTAAAAATGCTCAGAAACCAAGCCGAAGGTCAAACTTTGCTAGGTGTTAGAACTGATCTGAAGGCTTCAGGGCATGGGAGCTTGGCTGCACCACCCTCAGCAGGCTTCCTGCTGGGAAGGAAGTGGACTCCACAAAGACCAGCCTTGCTCCCCTTCCCTGGAAGTGACCTCACTTCTGATCAGTCAGTGGGAAGCATAAGAGCTTTTTTTCTCACTTATAAAAATGACGCACTGAAGGTAGTAACTAACACAGAGAGAAGGGACGTCTCTTATTGTCATCATCATGTCATGGTAAGTCCTGCCTCTTGGTAGAGAGTTTTCCTAAGCACACTCTCCATATGTGTCCCATCATGTTATACATACAGTGTTCTGTCTATATATGGTATCTTGTTTCTACATCCAATATTTTCCATTATTCTATAACATTAATTCAAAATAAGGGACAAACTCTCTCCCTCTCTCTCTCTTTCTCTCTCTGTGTGTGTGTAATTTACTTAACCATTTTCTCAGTATAGGCAATTGTTTTTTTAAAAACTACATTTCAGCATGGTGACACACATTTATAACCCCACCACTCAAGATTGAGGCAGGAGGATCACAAATTTGAGACCAACCTGAGCTACATAGTGAGTTCCAGTCCATCCCAGGAAACACAGTGAGATCCTGTCTGGAAAAAGAAATAGGAAGAAATTTTAAGCAAAGATTGCTTTTTGGTCATATCATAAACATAATTTATAGTGTGAAACTGTTTAATGATCATCACAGTCCTGATCAAAAATGTTATATTAACTTACATGTTAATAAAAATATGTGATATTTCTGTCTACACAATATGAGGGCTCTTAACAATAACTCCAATTCCCTTCCTAAGAGGGAATGCTTGGGAAAGAGTCTTACAGCATTATCTGTGACAGAAAAACTTGAAGAGAAGCACTCAACAAAAGTCGGAAAGTTAAATAGCTCATGGTAGTTATTTTTCAGCAATCTGAGTTGTTTCAAAGACTATGAAATGACAAAGAAAAGCAATTTGTGATTCTGTTGTTGTTGTTCTTTTTAGACAGACTCTCGTGGAACCTAGGCTGGCCTTGGATTCTCAATGTTGCCAAGGATAACCCTAAACCTCTGATCTGCTTCCAGCTGCTGAGTGCTTGGATTACAGGTGTTATGATTTAAACCAAACCAGCATGCCTGGCACTTCCGGGCCCCAGGGTCACTCATGTGCAACCAAGCCCTCAGGCAAAAAAAAAACCTAGTATCCCCGGGACCGTAAAAGGCCCTGTGTGACCCACATGTGGCATGGCTGCATCACCTACATATGACGCAGCTACGTGAGCCCCTGTGTGAGCGCCGTCATCTGCATATGACGTAGCCACGGCATCCCCCTGTGCACAGCGCTAGGCAGCCTTTAAAAGCCGGATGGGCCACCTTCAGCCCTCTCTTTCTGCACACCGACTTCAGCAGGCCTGTACCCATCTCATCTAATAAACTAAGCTGGTTTGTTGCGTGTTGCATGTTGCGTGTTTCCTTCTCACTCGCACCAGGTAATTTCAACAGGTGTGAGCCCAGGGCTTTGTGTGTGCTCTGAGCTACACTCAGCTCAGTTGCAGCAAAGCTTAAGTGAAATGACCTGCGTGTTAAACATCAAACTCTCTGTGACGTCACGTGACACAGAAACACTGATTAACCCCTGTTGTGGGATCACAGGTGGTTTTATTCTCTCATCTAAATGTTTTCCATATTTTCTAAAACGCCTACATGGACACTATATGATCTTTAAAGTTCAGAGATTTAAATAATTAGTCCCAAAGTAAATCCACTGCTAGTGAGAGCTTTGTAGAAAAACAAGTAAAAGAGGAACCCTGTGGTTACGGTTAAGATCTGGGCGGTGGAGGATGCTGGGTCATGGTCTCCAGTTGCACCCTGATGCTTTCTAGGTCTGCTTTAACGTGTTCCAGTCCCCATTGTCACGGGGAACAATGCCACAAGACACACAAATGCACTGTGTCTGGGTTTCTCCAAAGAGTCACCCGTCCAGAGACACTGGGAGCGTCAACAATGGATGCACAAGTAAAGATTTAACTTCTTGCCAAGCACAGAGTGAGGTGAACCTGGACAAAGCTTGCACGGGAGAACCCCAGCTTCAAAGCCCTCCCCAGGCAGCAAAATTCTTTGGACAAAAAAAGCAAAATGTGCCCAATATCCTTATCTACCGTAACCTCGGTGTCTCCTGCCGCTATTCTCCTCCGTGGCGTCCATCTTGTACACCAGCCTGCTGGGTTTCACACTCACAACCAAGCTGAACTAGAAGGAAAGAACGTTTGAAAAGACAAGGAGGATTAGACAGAAAACCAGTCTGGAGTAGTGTAGACCTGCCGGTCTCTCTGCCATTCGGAGTGACTCAACCCCTAGTCAGGGGTGACAAGATGCCGAATTACTCAGAACCAAGAGCTACAGTGTCAACAATGTCATCCTTAACTTGGGGAGCTCAAATGATGCTGGCACCAGTGTATAATCAGATGAAAAAAGTTGTATTTGTTCTATATAAAAAAAAATAAGTGGCAGTTGGTTCCCAAGGATGGAAAGTCAGGTTGGACAATCAAATCCTTTACCTTCCCAGGTTATTAACATGATGTGTCTTTTAGTCTTCTCATACCCGAGTGGCCAGCAACCCCATTCTAGACCCCAAGGGCCCCTGAAGTTCTGCTTAGTAGGCTTAGTCCAGTGTATTTATGCTCGGTAATGCAGCATATTAAAGGCGCTTCGAGACTTAGGGGCTTACTAAGTATTTGAAAAGTGCTCAGAAAAATTCAGATAAAAGCTACCCTGAAATTCCATCTCACACCAGTCAGAAAGGCTGTTGTCAAGACAACAAAGAGCAACAGATGCTGGAGGGGGTATGGGAAAGGGGGACCCTTCTGCACTGTTGGTGGGAGCATAAGCCACCGTGTAAGTCAATATGGTGGCTCCCCAAAAAAACTAAAAATAGATTCACCATAAATCCAGCTATGCCACTACCATGTGTCTACCCAAAGGATTCTAAGCCAGCCAATCATGGAGATACCTACACATTCATATTTATTTTTAAGATACGGAGATACAGAAGCAACTTAGAAGTCCACCAACAGATGAATGGATAAGAGAAAGTGTGGTGTATGTACACAATAGAGTTTTATTTGGCTATAAAGAATAAAACTATATCATTTTCAGGAAAAGCAGATGGAATCGGAGATTATAATATTAAGCAAAATGAGCCAGAATCAGAAAGACAAACACTGCATGCATTTTCTCATGTAGAGTCTAGCTTTAAATGTATATGAGACAAAAGGGGAAGGGGGGCTTTGAAGGGGTAAGGAAGGCCCTAAAGGGAGGAGACGGGGAAACAAGAGACAGTAACGGGGGAAAGGCATTATGTGGAGTGTAGATGTGTGTGTGTGTGTGTGTGTGTGTGTGTGTGTGTGTGTGAGAGAGAGAGAGAGAGAGAGAGAGAGAGAGATATGAAAGCAGGAGGGGACTGTGTGTGGTATAAGGAAGGAAAGAAGGCGAGAAAGCAGAGGAGGAGGAATGAGAGGGACAGTGGAGGGGTGGGAACAGAGTACAATGACAAACGTTTATGGTAAAGTCATAATGGCATCCATTATTACATATGACTAAGTATTAATAAGAAAAAGGAAATTGTAAGCTTGAGGAGAGACATGGGTACCCCATTAATATATATAACTTTAACGCTCATATGTATCAGTTAAAAATAATTTTAAAGCTGGTGTAGGGGTAGGAACATGGTGACTGAAAATACGGACTTCTTCCACCTGGCTGATGGCAGCTGATCCCAGCTGTATGTCAGCTCCGCCAGGTGCCGGTTTCTGTTCAGCTCCTGCCTACAGCTGAGCTACAGGCTTGCAAGGTCACTCTGGACTGTGGCTGTGTGGTTGACAACCATCTGGAAGACATGCTCGCGATATGTAACTGGGATACAAAAAAGCGAAGCTGGAATGCGTGGGCTCTCTTCAAGCCTCTGTCATGCCACACCCACTGATACTCTCTTTGACCAAACCCTGAGTGGCAGGAAGCTGACTCAATCTGCCATGAGGCCACAGCGTGCAGGGGCTGAGTAACTCTTAGAACTCTGGGAAGATTCCATCTGCACGTAGAGGCCAGGCCTCTCTTCTCTGGTTGCCGCAGTGATGCGCACAATGCTCACCTGTGGGTCAAGACTGTTGTCCACTGAAAAAGGGACGCCATCAGATGACGCGCGTGTAGAGGCGAAGGGTGTAGTCCAGTGACCGGGTGCTTAACTAGCACACGTGTGACCGTGGGTTTGCGTCACAGCACAGCAATGACTGTGACAACAACAAAAAGGAAGCTTGAGGGCAAAGAAGTTAGAGCAAAGCAGGAGAGGAGCGAGCAATGCGTTTAGCAATTTGATTCGGGAATGAGGTTCAAATAATTGCAGCCGTCATGTGTCAAACAAAGAACGCTCTAAAGCATTATATTTTTCCTGTTTTATTATCACAGAGGCTCAGCGTAGAAAGAAAAAGCAGTCATAAGAGTAGAAAACTCATCTGTCTTTATAATTTTACTCAGATCTTAGCTACTGTTCAGACATTTGGTCTCATTATGTGATCCAGGTTGGCTTCAAACTCACAATCCTCCTGCTTCAGCCTCCCAATCTGTGGGATCACAGGGCTGTGCCGCCAGGTCTTGCTCACAGCATGGTTTGTTTGTATGGGTTTGCTTATTTGCCTCGCAATGTGGGGAACAGAACTCAGAGCCTTGTGCACACTAAGCAGACACTCTCCCACTGAGCCACGTCCCAGGCCCTATTTTTTTCTATTTATAGTATCTAATAAACTGTAAATGCTATGTAAATAGTATTAAGGAAATAAAGACAAGAAATATGTCAGCACATACTCAGTCAACTTCGGCTCCCTCCCCCCTCTGTAACCTTCCCCTTTAGTATCTCATGTGTCCTATTGGCCTTCGTGCCTGTTGTCCTAAAGTCAGTTTTTCCCACCTCATGGTCCTCTTTCTAGTTTCCTGCCACATACACACACACACACACACACACACACACACACACACACACACACACACACACACACACTTTCTTCCACCTAAATACAGTTAACACTTAGAGGCTTGGATCTACATGTAAGGGGAAGCAGGCACTGTTTGCTTATCCTTCTGAGTCTGAGTTATCTTATAATACACTCCAGTTTTCTTCATTTTCACGCAACTTTCAGATTTTCCTTTTTCTTTAGGACTAAATAAAACGTCATCGTGTGTATGAACCACACTTCCGGTGTCCACTCGTCTGTTAATGGACACCTGGGCTGGATGCGTGTCCCTGCTTTGTGGAAACATCACTAATAAACACGGATGGACGTGCAGGTCTCCGGAGCAGGATGCAGGCTCTGCGATATACCCGGCTGTGCAATACACTGGTTCTGGTTTGAGTTTGCTGGAAGGCCTCCATGCTGATTTTCATAGTGGCCACACCAGTTTGCACTCCTACCAAAAATGAATACGGGTCCCTCTTCCCCCACGTGGTCACCAGCATTTGTAACTTGTTTCCTTGATGATAGCCAGTCTGGCCAGGGTAAAAGGCACTCCAAAGCTAGTTTGACTCTGGGTTTCTCTGCTGACTTACGTAGTTAATGGGTGCTTGTACTTTTTCTTTTGAGAACTCAGTACCTTAGCTACTTCCCTAGTATTTACCTAGTACTGATGAGTAATTTGGGGGTTTAAATGTTTAATTTTTGCAGTTCTTTGTGGACTCTAGATATTAGCCTCTTGTCTGATGTATAGCTAGCCAAGATATCTCTCCCTTTCTGGAAGCCATCTGTGTGCTCTGCTGATGGTTTCTTTTGTTATGCAGAAAGTTTAAAAATGTCCCATGATCTCATTTGTCAGTCCCTGGGGCTAATTTCTACGCTGTTGGATTCTATTCAGAAATGTCTGGGGTATGCCAATATACTAAAGTGTTTCCCATGATGTTTTCCTTTAGCAATTTCAGGGTTTTGGGCCTGTTTGAGTTGATTGTTACGTAGGGTAGGAGATACAGATCTAATTTCATTCTTCTGTAGATCAAGTTTGTCCAGCACCATTTACTAAACAGGATTGCCTCCAGTATGTATTTCTTATTCTTTGTCACCGACTGGGTGTCCTATAGGACCCAGAGCTTTGCCTCGGTTGTCCTAGGAGACCCAGAGATTCCAAGCAGGAACCGACCTGAAAACCTCATCCCTGAGGACCAGCCTTCTTTCTACTAAGGCAGATGCTACCTAGGCTTCCACGGGAGGGAAACAAACAACCCTATCCAGCTGTGATGTCAGTCAGCACAGCACAGTAACACCAAGGTTGCAATAGTGGCTCTTGTATCTTGAGGTAACCAACAACTCTCTTCCTCTCCAGGGGAAGAAAATTACGCCTGGTCCTGGAAACCTAGCCAGCTGCCTGAGATGAGTGAGGTCATGGAAGACTCAGAGAAGAATCTGCTATCACCACTGTATTAAACTAGCGTAATTCCTAACTGCGCCCTAACTAACTGTCCTTATGTCTCCAGATAAGTGTAGTGCTCACCCCTCATCAGAGAAACGTCTCTTTACAACCAACAGAGACCATTACAGAAAAACACAACTGATTAAAACAGAGAGGAAAAGTGATCAAGAGGTGCCCAGTTCCAACTTCTGCACCTAAGGCTTGGGGAACAACAGAAGAGGCACCAGGAAGGTTCTAAGAACCGAGGACCTGGCAATCTCCTGTGAGATTGTCTCCTAGAAACGACAGAAAAGCTTCCCCGATGATGATATCCCAACAATCCAGGTGCCTAATAAGACCTGAACAAATACAACCCCAATAGACCTGCAGACATGGAGGGGGAGGGTCCTTGATAAAGAACTAAGGCAACTAAGGAATACTGAGAGCAGAAAATATATGCTTTCCTCATCAGTCCCCAGTTGTTATCAAATATCAAGTGGTCATCAGGAAATTATATGTATCATTAAATGGAAATAGCATGTTATATTTATATATTTAGGTGTGTGTGTGTGCACACGCACATGCAACAATAACAAACAGGCAAAGAATTTGAGAGTGAGTGCAGGAGTATAGGAGAGGGTGGAGGAGGAAAGGGAAGGGTGACAATTATATAAATATATTTTAATTTTAATAAAATAAAATAAATTAGGTTTCCATAGTTGTGTAAATTTATCTCTGGTCCTTCTATCATGTCCCATTGGTCCACAATATTCTATGTACCAGTATCATTCAGTCTCATTTTTCTTGTGCAATTACAGAGCATTGGAAGTCAAAGGTGACATTGTCCAAACAAATGTGAGCA
>JAQHUG010000135.1:584359-602691 GCA_028555095.1 Dicrostonyx torquatus
GAATAATCACACAGAAACTTTATTAATTACAAGACTGATTGGCTTCTTACTGGCTATCTCTAACTATTAAATTAATCCATTTCTATTAATCTGTGTATTTGTACAAGGCTGTGGCTTAATGGTATGGCATGCTACTCCTTTGACAGCTACATGGCATCATTTTGATTCTGCCTACTCTGTGTGTGTGTGTGTGTGTGTGTGTGTGTGTGTGTGTGTGTGTGTGTGTGTGTTTGAATTTCCCACCTGGCTTTTCTCTGCTAAACCATTGACCAAAACAGCTTTATTCATCAACCAATAAAATCAACACATATACAGAAGGACACCCCGCATAATACAAGCCTAAAACTTCAGGCAGAGGAGGCCAGGCAGTGAGGCATACGGGGAAAGACAGAATGTTATCTTGGGTTCCTGGACACCAACCTCATCTATTGAGAGTAACTCTAGAGTTTGATGCTCTGGAGCCTGATGTCAGCAGGTAGATCAGCTTCCAGAGCTGTATATCTGCCCTGAGGTCCTCTGATGTAGTCTGAGAATTCCAAAGTCCCAGTGGATAGTGTGATATCCTCAGCTGAATCATTCCTTGGTAAATGGTGCTGTGGTCACTTCCCCCACTAGCAGACCTCTGGAGAGACATTCTCCAGCTAGAACATTAGCCACCCTGGGGTGTACAAACCAGGAGATATTAGGAGGGTGAGGGACTCTAAAATGAGAGCATCTCTAGGGACACCAGACAACTAATACAGGACAGCATAAACCTTAGAAAAGGCTGGAGCCCATGCGTCCCACTGGCCCTGGCCCTTGCATATGACTGGAAGCCACCAATGTTCAAGAACTTATGGGAAACTTTCCCAACACTCCACTGCCTTCCTCCTTTCTCTTCTGCCTTTGGAATTCCCCTTGTTTCATCTTACTCCGTGCTTAGTTCTATTTTTACTGCACAATGTTTTTAGCCTTTGTGTTTAACTTTCCCCCCTTGTCTTGGATACTTTTCTATTGCTGTGATGAGACACCATGACCAAGGCAATTTATAGAAGAAAAAGTCTACTGGGGACTTCAATTCCAGAGGACGAGTCCATGACCGTGATTGTGGGGAGCATGCGGTAGACAGGCAAGCATGGTGCTAGAGCAGTATCTGAGAACTCTCATCTGATTTGAAAAACAAGCCAGAGCGACAGAGAGAACTGGGAATGACATGGGCTTTTGAAACCGCAAAGCCCACTCCCAGTAACACACCTCCTCCAACAAGGCCACACCTCCTAATCCTTCCTAAACAGTTCTACCAGCTAGGAACCAGATATTCAGATCTATGAGCCTCTGGGTCTATTTTCATTTAAACCACCACAATCCTTCATACACTCATCTAATTTTCCTTACATATTTTTTCATTACTAAGTAATTTTACTTATTTATTTTCTTTGTGGATCCCCTGTGTTTTACTTAAAAACAAAAACAAAAACCTCTATTCTACTGTAATGATATTTTGACTTTGTTGTATTTTTAAAGCTATTATGCCTTCATTTTTCATACTCCTTTTTTTCTAACTTTTTTGAGACAGGGTTTCTCTGTGTTTTCTCCTCTCTGAGTGGTACTAGGAATTCAGCCCCCAACAGTGGCTTGATGACTAAAAAGATCTTCAAACAAAACTGGGAGAGATGTCCAAATCAATAGATGTTCACACCACAACACAGAAACATAAAAACATAAGGCAATGTGATCCCTTCAAAGACTGTAACAACTATAGATTCAAGAATGCTGAAGTAGTAAAGTGTCGAGTGAATGTAATGGTTAGTACTGTCAGCTTAAAAGAATCTTTAAGGGAGCAGGACCTGAAGGCACACTTATGAAGAATTATCTAGATTAAGGTTAGTTTCTCATATGTCTATGAAGGATTATCTAGACTAATATTAGCCTCTAATATATCTGTGAGAGATTGTCTAGACTAAGGTGGCCCTCTAGTGAGCGATTGTGTAGATTGAGATTAGCCTCTGTGAGGGATTATCTAGGCAAAGGTTGATTTCTATATACCTGTGAGGGATTGTCTGGACTAAGGTTGGCCTCTGTATGTCTGTGAGGAATTGTCTAGACTAAGGTTGGCCTCTATATACCTGTGAGGGATTATTTAGACTGAGGTTAGCCTCTGTATGTCTGTGAGGAATATTGCCACCACCAGTCTTAGAAGACTGTCCCAGGCACAAAAACATATTGGGAAGGTGATCCATGTCACATCTGAGTCATGGGGAGAGAGTGACTGAATGATCCCTCTTGGTAACTCCACTGCCTCTGCCCAAATACTCTTTCCTATGACCAGCTTCACACAAGACATACATACTGTACTCTCATGCTCATTCCACACATTTCACAGTAGCCAGGGTGTATGAATCACGTTAATTGTGCATCCGTAGCTGAATGGACAGAGAAATTGTGAAACACATATGGCACTGGTCTCAAAAGGGGAGAAATCCCATGAACTGTGACAGTGTGAATGAGTCTGGTATGTGTTTGGTTGAAAGTATCACCCCAGCCGCTGACATCCCATATATCCAAAAAGTCTGGAATGTTTGGATGGAAAATTCCATCCCAAGCCCCCTCCCCTGGGAGTTGCCTCAGTCCAGACTCCACCTCCAAGAAAGCCTGGTCTTTTCCCCACCTCCTCTCTGAGGGCCTGGAAGGCCACCCAGGCATCCATTAAACCTGGCCTTTTTCTAATCCGATTTGATTTGGTCTGATTCAGATTATTGTGCAGGCAGAGAGGTTTATCAGGCTGCAAAATCTTTTCATCTGGAGGTTCCACCCAGGGGTTGTTTTTCTCATCAGTCCGGGGTAAGAAAACACCCTTCTCCCCCACACCTGCTCTCTGCCAGGCTAAGATTGGGTAAATTCTGACTTCCAAGTCACTGCCTTAGAGGCCCAGGGCCTCATGCAATTTTTGGGCTTGCCCTGTGAAAGATGTGACCATGGCAAGTACCCAACCTGACCTGGACAAGAACCTGCCTTGTTCAGAGGGGGACAAGGGTCCACCTTGTCTCTGTGGGGTTCCTTCATCAGGAGACACCCTTTCAAGTCACTCTCTCCCCATGACTCACACCCCTCTGGTTTTTTGACCCAAAAGTCTACCACAGTGGACGCATTGAATTAAACTTTGGGTTCCGCATAGACTTGTGAAATGGGTAATTACAATTTGAGGCCTGATCTCCAAACACCCTTGGGCTGCCTTTTACAAAATCCTTTTAAGTTGGGGCTATCTGACACCTTACATCCCTTAATGCCTAAAATTTTTGCCAGAAAGTAAACAAGCCCCCCATGTGCCCATGGTTTCTGGATGCTGTGCTCCTGCTTCCCCTCCCCTTCCCCTTTCCCAAATCCTCTCCCCACTTCTCTAGCTGTTTGCTGTTTGTCTCACTCTGGAATTCTCTCTACAACGGATCGGATCCCCCTGTCCCTCCACTCTAAACCTGCATAGAAGCTCCATCCTTGTGTTTCTGCTCTCCCTTACAGCATCTGCTAACATGGCCCTTAATGGGACCACCTGTCTGCTTGCCTGGCTTCTGCAGCCTATACCAGGATTTTTCAGTTGGTCAAGCTGACACAGGTTCCTAAAAAAATTTTTGTTCGTTTGTCCATTAATTTATATGTGTAGATAATGTGGCCACAGTATGCTTGTTTTATGTCTACATGTATGTATGTGTGCTTGTTTTATGTCTACATGTATGTATGTGTGCTTGTTTTATGTCTACATGTATGTATGTGTGCTTGTTTTTAAACAGCAAGCCAGAGAACAAACACATGGTTTCTGGTCTTCCTTCCCCATCTCCTCTCTGAGGGCCTGGAAGGCCACCTGGGAGTACTGGTATCCATTGAACCTGGGCTTTTTCTAATCCAGTTTGATTTGGTCTGATTCAGATTATTGCATTGGCAGAGAGGTTTATCGGGCCACAAAAACTTTTCAGTGTGCATTGTGTTAAGTGAACAAAACCAGCACAGGGAGAGAAATGCTACCCAGCCTGCCTCCCACAGACTTGGAGTTGAGTAGTGTCAGACCAGGGCATCCAAGAACTCTGGGGGAAGGAGACACTTGGTTTAAGGCACAGCGGTTCAGTTTGAAAGTGACTCATCGCAATGGTAACCACAGCCTACTCTTTCTTTATTACATCAATTAGTATGCAAAGATCCTTCTTAACTGTGGACACGACAAATACTGGACTGCATAAAATGAAAGCAAACAGAGCCCTGGCACGCAGGCATTCATTCCTATCTATTCCTCTTCTATGATGAACTGTGAGATAAAATAAGCCTTTTCCTTTATGTTGCTTTTGCCAAAGCACTCTCACAGAGCAACAGGGAAGGAACTAAGGAAAATACCTCAAAAGCCTACCAAGAAAAAAGATGTATGGCCTCAAAAAGGACACCATTTACACGCACGGATGAAGTGAGGAAGCCAGTACAGGATATGTAGAGGAAAACTGGTAACAGAAGAGAAAGTTGCCAAAATGGATGAAAACTCAGCAATATGGATGGAAAAGGTCAGCAAAATGGAAGAGAAATCAAACAAAAAACATTCAAATTCTGTAAAAAACATGGGAAAGTTGGAAACAAAAATTCCAATGAATAAGACAGAGGGCATAATGGTCATCATCAGCTATAGAACAGGCCAAGCAGGAGGGGGAAGGACAAGGCTGGGATGTATCATCTTCAAATACAAATAACGAAAAATAGTGAATAAATAAGCATGACCAGGGCATCCAAGAACTCTGGGGTACAAGGAAGAAATCAACTTTAAGAACAGATTCCACGGACTAAAGAATGAAGCTGAGGTGTTGATAATCAATAGGAACAGAGAATCTACTAAATGTAATGTTAACAGAAATTCCTTATTCTCTGCATCTTGACCATTGTGGGTCTCTATATTAATCACCATCTACCACAAAAAGAATCTTCCCTGATGACGGTGCTGGTACACTAATCTACAGGTATAACAATGAGTTTCTAGGAGTTGGTTTAATACTATGTCTGATTAAGAGAGTAATAATAATAGGTTCTTTCCTAAGGCCTACAACCTCTAACCACCAGTTCCTGGCCCCTGTAACCACCCCAGCTATGGATTTCAGTTTGTGGAGCAGGCAGGCTTTCCTTAGGTCATTCCTATGACAAATCACAAAAAGAACAGCCTTGACTGTCCTATCTGACACAGGTGACAACAGTTCCCAGCTCACTGTATTGATGGCAGAAACAACACAAAACACAATGTCTAATCACCGCCTGACATACAGTAGTCCCTCAAAAAATACTATAGTGATTTTTAAATGTAAGTGGCGGTAGGAGAGTGCTCAGACTCCCTGCAGACATTTGAAGAAATTCTAGCATTCTAACGTAGAACCCAGAAAATATTTTCCCATGGAAACACTGTATTCTACCTGTTACAGCCCTTAGATTCTATGGTTTTACACTTTAGTTTAATCCTACAAGTTAAATGGCCTCTCCTGGCCCAGCCTAGCAAAACTAACCATCATGAAGAACATCGGTGTGAGGAGAAAATGTGAGTTCTAAACAAGCCACTTATAACTCGGTCTTAGAATACAAACCACTCTAAGCTTGGTGGTTTCCAGAACTTTCAGCTAAAAAAGACAAGAGTACATCTGCCAAGCTGAAAGACAGTAGAGAAAGCACCAGCCTCGCTGAGCAGAATCCTCAGGAAAGAGGACAAGAGGGTCAAGACACTCAGGCCAAGGGTGGGAGGGAAGGAATGTCATAAAAGAAGTGATCATGTGGACCTGAGGTCGGATGCTCATGGACTCCCTAGTTTGCAAAGGCTGGAGGGTGCCTTTGAAAGAGCGTCAAACCAAGGAAACACCAGCTCCTAAGAGAGATGCCAAAGGGGTGGATAAAAATCAAAGCATTTTAGCCAGAAATTTAAGAGTGGGTCCCTGTGTCTGCAGAATGGTTTAATCATGGTTTCAACTGGATGTTGGGAGAAAAAAAAATGCATTTGTGCTGCCAATGTACAGACTTTTTTTCTTAACATCCCCTAAATGTTCTGGCTGCTTTTCCGTTCCTCTTACAGGATAAGTGAAACAATGAGTAAATAAAGATTTGCCTCTGCTCACGGTTTCCAAAGTTTCAGGCCTTGGCTCAGTGGTCTTAGGCCAGTCGTGAGATACAGTATCGTCCAGGAGAGTGTGTGACAATGGAGGTTCATCTCATAGAGAAGGAGACACTAAGGAATCCCTCGAGGATCCACCCCCAAGGACCTTCCTTCAGCTGGCCCAAATGCTTAAAGGTTTTAGTATCTCCCAAAGTGACATCATCAACTGAGGACCAAGTCCTCAATGAGCCTTTGGGGTGCGGGGCTTCATATCAAAATAGCAACACAAAACATCCCAGAGCATGTACATTGTATTTAGGGATGATTTAGCACACAGGAGGCCGTTCATCTGCCACTTGCAAATACTTGGACATCTGAGGATTTGGTTATATCGTAGAGCGCTCTGAAGCCAGTTCCCTTGTAAGTGCTGAGGGACAGCTGTCCATCTGGAATGCAAGTAGCAAAGGAATAGCTGGACCTAAAACTTGAAAATGCAATGGAATCTCAGGAAAAAAGGAAAAACTAAGTGTCCCAAAAAGAGAGGACCAGGATTTTTTTTCTGTGGATGTGTTCAGTGTGGACACTGAACACAATGATTAACCTAAGCTAAGCAGAGAGGTGTTCATGAGCCACCCCAGACACTTTTAGATGAAACTCTTGACTTTGGGGGGGTGTGATGGCTTGAATGAAAATGACCCCCATAGATCATATATTTGAATATTTGGTCCCCAGTTGGTGGGACAGTTTGTGAAGGACTTGGAGGAGGAGGTGTGTCACAGGGGGCAAGCTCTGAGGTTCCAAATGCCCAAGCCATTTCCATTAAACCCTCTCTCTCTCTACCTTGTGATTGTGTCTCAAGACGTGAGCTCTTAGCTACTGTTCCAGTGCCACGTCTTTGCCTAGCTGTTGTCATGCTAGGTCATGTGGTCATGGACTCTAACCCTCTGAAACTGTGCCCCCAAATAAACTCTTTCTTTTATAAGTCGCCTTGGTCACAGTGTCTCATCACAGCAGTAGAGAAGTAACTAAGACATAGTGTGAAGGTCAGCATGAAGTCACTTTTCAGGGCTCACCAGGAAGTGACGAGCAGGGAAGGATGAGGAAGGGAAGGGACAATGCGTGACACAGAGGCCAAGGGAAGGGGAGTTGGGTTTCATGGAGCAGTCTCTGTACACTGGAGGAGAGAATGAGACCCAGGCCCACCTAGACAAGACAGGTCCCTTCTCAGTCTCACTGAGTTGGCACTCCAGCTAGCCCATTCGTCTGCCACGACTGTGACCATAGGTAAGCCCTAAAATGTCGCCAGAATCTTTCATGATGTTGAAGCCCAGCTCATGAGCAAGAAGTCGCAAGGGTGTGTCCTGGCTTCTCTCCATTAGCTCCTGCCGGTAGTCATCATGCCTCTCACTGTTTAAGAAAGAGTCCCACTCATTAAACGGCTGTCATTGTGAGGGGTTCTCACCATACAGACCAAACCTGGCCCTCATTCAGCCCTCTGCATCTCTGAACCTAACTCTGGCTCTTCATCCAGGAAAGCCGTTTTTCCGAGTGCTCTCTTCTGGCAGAACCTTAACGCACTGAGCACTCATTTCATGACAGCCTGTGTGGGCAACGGTGTGCCGCTGAGAGGAACCCCGAGTTGAGTCACCTCTCCTTGCTCTGCAGGCAAACAGGGTGAAGGCAGAGGCTCGGTCGGTGGACTCTAATACACAGAAGGCCAGTAAGTACTAAAGATGCATTCCAAACCTACTATGGGACGGTGTGTGGAAGAGTGAGCCAACATACCTCGAAGGACCTGCCGACACTTCGGAAGGAGGTGAGAATCAAGGTTGAGTTGGAAAGACGTTACTGGAAGTTGTGGCGAGAGAGGCGGGGCCTACATAGAAAGAGTGTAGGTTGCAGTATGCGTATATCGATGCTTGCTTGCATTCTTCCCCCTTTTTTCTGTTTTGTTTTTCAGTACCAGGGCCTGATGGGTGTTGGGCAAGTACTCTCTCACTGAGCTTTAAATTTAAAGAGAATTTTACTTCTTAGCTTTGAAATCATGCAGAAGCTCAAGCTAGTCTTGACCTTTTAGCCTCCCGAGTTGCTGGGATTTCAGGCCTGTGCCACGAGGCCCGGCTTCAGTTTTTGTGTTTTTCCATCGACAAGTAACAATTATATAATGCTGTAATACAGTGCAGTGGCTTTCTTTTCAGCGTTTTGAGACAGGGTTTTATTATATGGCCCAGGCTGATCTTGAACTTGTGACCCTCCTGCCTCTATTCTTAGTGCTGATATTACAGACATGCATCACCATCTTACACCGATGTAATGCAATGTAATACATCTTACACCGATGTAAATGTAAATTGATTAAATCAGGCTAATTAACAAGTTACTCAGCTCCCATACTTTATTTTGTGTAGTAAAGATACATAAAATCCACACTGTCACCTGTTTTGAAACATATAATGAATTATTCATTGCAGTGGGCCACCAGTCTGTTCAGTAATCACTCTGAAACTGAACCGTTGTACCTTTAACCAAGCGTCCCTTTCCCCAGCCTCTGTCTGACACTACTCAGCTCCAGGTCTGTGGGAGGCAGGCTGGGTAGCAGCCCTCCCTGTACAGGCTTGGTTCACTTAGCACAGTGCACACCGGACTCATCCACGCCTCCGCAGTTCACAGAACTTCTCCCACTTTGAGACCCATGCTGTATGTGTGTCCCATGTATGTGTATCACAGTTCCACTGTCCATTCAGCTGCGAATGCGCAGTTAACATAGTTCATACATCCTGGCTACGGAGAACTGTGTGGGATGAGCATGGGTGTACAGTATGTATGTCTTGCGTGATGCTGGTCATGGGAAGTAGCGTTTGGACAGGGGCAGTGGAGCTACCAAGGGGGATCACTGAGTCACACTCTCCCCATGAACCTGGTGCAGCATGGATCACCTTCCCAATAAGGCTCCGTGCCTGTGACAGTCACCTTAAGGTTGCTGGTAGTACCACAGCACCTCATCAGCACCACCATCCCCTTCAGCTACAGCAGCCCTTTTGTGAGCCAGGCGTCTTTGGGAGCACTTAACCTAGTCGTGCGTACTTCTTCTGGAACCTTGCCTCATCAGACAGGGACTGTTTTTAGTGTTCCAGCTTTGCAGATGTTAGCCGGGGCATCCTATGAGGTTAAAGATGGAAGCAAAGACAGAAGAGGTCTGCTAACTAGAAAATACAGGTTCAGTTAGAAGCTAAGCAAGCAGTTCCATCAAGGGAAAAGAGGGCTGGGCTGTGTGTGTGTGTGTGTGTGTGTGTGTGTGCGTGTGTGTGTGTGTATTTGTGTGTGTGTGTGTATATATGTTTGTGCACATAGACACATATGTGGAGAGGGACCGGACGTCAATGTCGCTTTCTTCCTTAATTGCTCCCCTTGTATTCGCTTCTAAACTTTCAAGAAACTGTTCCTGTGGATACACACACGGGAGGAGCATGAGTGGAGGTCAGAGGGCAGCGAGTGCAGGCATTTCTCTCCTTCCACCTTCCTATGGGCCCCAGGCATTGAACTCAGGTCCTCAGACTTGTGCAGCAAGTGCCCTTACTCCTGAGCCATCTCAACAGCAACTCCCTTGTTTTTTGAAGTAGGATCTCTCACTGCCCCTGGAGCGGGCTGACTCAGCTAGACTGGCAAGACAGCAAGTCTCAAGAATCCTCTTGTTTCTGATTCCCTAGGGCTGGGACTATGCTTCATGAGTCTGGATCCTGAAGAATGGAACTCAGATCCATTGTGTGTTCTTTTTTTTTTTTTTTTTTTTAGAGAAAGGTGGGGGGAACAGTGAAATGAGGTAAAGTAACTTTTAGGTAATTTCCTGTTGGCTCTCAAGTTAGGAGTGAATTTAGGTTGAGTTCTATGAGTCCGGCCATGTGTTAAGTTACAAATAATTGGTTGGGGGCGGTCAATATGTATCTCAGGGTATCACCAGGGGCTCATCCAGAGCCCTAAACCTTTCCAGAAAGACAGCAGAAGTCCCAGGACTGGGGGGACTGGGTTCTAGCAGTTTTCAGACAGTATTCTTTGTCTGGAAGGTAAAGACCAAGAAATTTGCTTCCACCGAGAGATAGTGGCACACACCTTTAATCCCAGCACTTGGGAGGCAGAGGCAGGCGGATCTCCACAAGTTCAAAGTCATCATGGTCTAAAGAGTGAGTTTCAGAACAACCGGGGCAGTCACACAGAGAAACCCTGTCTCAAGAAACTGAAAGAAAGAAAGAAAGAAAGAAAGAAAGAAAGAAAGAAAGAAAGAAAGGAAACAAAAAATGGAAGGAAGAGAGAGTAAAACAACAACAAAGTATTTATTTATAAAATAACAAAAAAAAAAAAAGAAGAGAAATTTGTGTCCTTGACATAAACCTCACTCAACCAGATGCAATCACACGGCTCAGAGAAGTTCTGCACTCTTGGTGTAACTGCAACCATCTTAGTTTTTATTTCCACCCAAATTAGTTATTGGTGGCACAGAGAATAAACCCTTCATGCTGGTTTGTAGAGCTGGTCTAAAGACAGAGCTGAGATATGAATGCAGACAGTCCGGTTATCTCCATTTCTTCAATTAAGAGGCACAAGAGTCAGTCTGGGAACCAGGCATTTTTGGCACATGGGTGTAATCCCAGAAGCAGAGGCACCAAGATCGCAGCGAGTTCTGGATTAGCCTGTGCTTCGTGACAAGCCCCAGGCTAGCCAGGGCTCCATAGAAAGACTCAGGTTGAATAAAATAAGAACCAAGCCAGAGCTGTAACTTGCTGGTAATATGTTTGTCTCACGTGCACAGGGCGCTGGAGTCAACAGAATCCTGCAGGGCAGAACACAGCCTTGCAGGTGTGGCATGCCAATATCATTTCCTTTTGTTTAATTTAAAAATTAGATTTATTTACTCTGTGTGTGAGTTCACATCACAGCAACACCTGTGTAGAGGTCAAAGGACAACTTGGAGTTGGTTCTCTCCTTCCACCATGTGGATCTCAGGGATCAAACTGAGTTCGTCAGGCTTGGTTACAAGTACCTTTAGCCACTGGGCCACCTCCAGTGACCTGTCATCACTCTTTTGGAAACTGTCTCATGCTGTTGGTCTCAAGCATCTTTGACATAAGCCCCTCCTAAGTGAGGTTTCTCTCATTTTTTTTTGACATGCAACTGATTAGTTAACCCTAAACATTCTAAATTTTAGCGCACACTTGACCCTACAATAATTTTGGGACCTCATATATTACTTACTGTTACTTCTTCCAGAGTCATAATGATCATAAAGTCACATGTCAACCGTAGTTGGCAGTTTCTGGAACACCAGCTTTGTACCCAACACCTGCTAAGTGCTTCCTATACAAACAAACAAAAAAAAACAACAACAAAAAAAAAAAACAAAATCTGCCATTTGGTCTTTACACATCAAGTCTTTTCGTCTTCTTCTAATGTACCAGGAAACTGAGGCCAGTGTGGTTAAGGAAACTGATCAGACACTATTTAGGAGTTCGAACTATGACTCGGTGGCCACAGTGCTGCATGAGCCTGAGAACTTCACTTTGGGAGCCTAGAAAAAGGCAGGTGTGGTGGCACACATCTGTAACCCCAGGGCAGGGGACGGACACAGGCAGGTCTCTGGGGCTTGCTGGATAGCCAGTCTAGCTGAAACAACAAGTCTCAGGCTCAGTGAGATGGAGGTGGGGAGCGGAGAGAGAGACAGAGAAATAGAGGGACAGAGATAGAGAGAATCCCAAATTAGGAAATGCCAGACCCCAGGTTCACCTCTAGAGTGATCATCTCACTTCACAGTCTGAAATTCCATCCATATGCCTCCCCGACCCCCTCTTCACATCTCTGCTTCCTACATGAATCATAAAAGAAGTGTCAAACTCAAGAACAAAGGCAAACTCCATCCTTCCTGCTGTACATATGCTGGTTACTCACGGTCACAGAGATGAGGCCTTTTTCACAGGATGTTGGAGGCCAGAGGCATTAAGTAACTTAGCCACACTCAGACACCAGCCAGAAACAGGCTGGAAGGGCCAGGGTCCTCATCCCATCAGTGCACACTTTACACTCCAGGTAGCAGTAAGTTCTGCATCTGCACCTGGCCTGTAATGCTCCAGCTCATTCCCATGCATGTCCTGAGACCTCTGACCCCGAGTTTTGTGATTCAAATCACCCTCACCAACTCTTTAGACTTTTGTTGTTTGGATTATGCTGGGATTGAACTCGGTACCTCAGGCATGCTAGACAGGCACTCTCCCACTGAGCTACAGCGCCAGCCCTCCCTGTGGACTCTTTGGGAACACATGAAACTCATTGTCCATGTAACTACCCACCTAAAATCCCAGGTTTTTACAGGGCACTCACAAAAGTGTGAGACTTCTGGACCACCAACTCCCCCAAGACTGTGAAGGTCAGCCCACCCCGCCAACAGTTCTCAACAGTGAGTGTCTAGTTTATTTTCCATGGTAAAGTCACCATGACTAAAAGCAACCTGGGGAAGGAAGGGTTAATTTGGTTTACCACTGAGGGAAGTCAAGGAAGGACTCTGGAGGCAGGAAATGAAATAGAGACCTGAGAAAGTGGAGAAGAAACACTGCCCACCCCCAAAGTTTGCTCAGCCTGCTCTTTTATAGAATGGAGGATCACTTCCCCAGCTTGTCAGGTGGCTTTGTCCACAACTCTGCAGGCCTGTAGGAAATAAAGGCCCAAGCCCCAATTGCAGCAAACAATTCCTTAACCTCCCCCAAACAGTGTCACCTCCTTGGAACAAAGATTCAGGCACATGTCAACTGGTGGGGGACACCAGATTCCAACTGTAAGTTACCCTCATATCCTTCATGAAGTCAGAGCAGCATGACTAACAGAAATGTCTCCAGTGAATCCAAATATGCCTCAGTCAATCAAGTGTACAATCCAAGAAGAAACTAGAGTGATAGCCAAGGAATTTAAACGATTTAACTAATGCTAAAAAATAATAGTAATAGACAATTATAAGGTGAAAGAACTCATGTCAGATTGGGCCCTTCCACGTTCCACCACAGATTGGGGAGGGGCTCCTGAAGCATCCGGCCACCCGTCCCCACCCCACCCCCACCACGCAGCTATTGGCAGTTAACAGTTGCTGGGGGTGAAAGTGCCATTTCTTCATTGGTAAGTTGCCCACACCTTAGTAAATGACCCTGTAGCCACGCTCACACAAGCAGCCCTAATTAAACTCAGGAGGACAAAAAGGCACAGAAGTGCAAAAGGGACTAACTATCAGGGGAGAAGATAAAGCCCACAGAAGTATGAGGGAGAATGGTGGAGTAGTGAGGAGAGACTGCTTTTAAAAAATGAATGTACTTTGCTTAACATTCATTTAATAATAACATTAAAAAGTGCTTATGTCAAATGCTTTCTATAATTCATTTAACAAACCCATAAAGTATTCTATCCCCATTCAAAGGAGAACTTCAAACACCAGGTATTTATAATCAGATAAGGAATGCCAAGCCGGATCTACAAACGGGAAAAACCGGAAAGGCCGGCTGTTCTCTACAGGACAATAAAGGGTTGCGTTCACAGGAACCAGTTCTCATTTTCGTGGGAGGTATTATATTTACACTACCCCACTTCTCTACACAGTAACTGTAGAATTGTCATGTGGACCAATCTAGATCATGCAAGGGGCAAGCCTTGCAAAAACCAGCCGGTTTCTAAGCTCCCACCCACCACTGGAAGATCCTCAGTCTGCCTCCTGCTTCTGCTTCAAACCTTGCTGTATTTTCCTACTCCAGAATCAAGTGGCAGCAAGCTCAGGTCCAGAAAAGAAGACAAAGACTGTCAATAAAGGAAGACATGGCTAAATAGTGACTGGGGAGATGGTCAGGGTATACTGGGCTCTAAAGACAGATTGTCTGAGCTCCCTCCAGCCCCAGGTTTGTGATGTACAGGTGTGTCTCCTTGAGCAATTCTGTGCCCCAGTCTCAATCCGTAAAATGAGTATAACTGTAAACACTCACTACATAGCTGAGTTAAAATTTATCAGGAACTCCATAAAATGCTAGCTATTGTAATTACACCTCTCTGCAGCCTGAGACAGAAACCATGCTTAGGACTATTTTTAAAGCTGACAAGATGAATGTTGATTTGCTCCAAGTTTCTCGTTGTCTCTACTAGAGCAGCCACCATCTCATTATCAGTCAAATTCAAGTGTAGACCAACATTGGCCCTCATGGCTTCTTCCTGCAGCGGAAGAGGTGATATTAGCGTCAAGTATGAGATGCTCTTGATTGGAGAGTCCTCAAACGAAGTTGGGAGAGCTAAATCCCCCACAGTTCTCTCTGGCCTCTGTGTCAGGAGAGCCCTGCATAGGATGGAAGCAGTTTGCATCTTACTCTGTCTGGGTCTTGCCTCTGGCATAGCCTTCTGTGTTCTGTCCCCACCCAAGCACAATGTTGGATTTCCTGACAACATAGGGAAGGAAAAAGGTTTTCATTGCTCCCACATTTTCTCTCTGGGTTCTTGGAAATTAAAAGACATTTAACTAAGCCCTGTGGTGGTGGTGGACGCCTTTAACCCTAGCACCAGATCTCTGTGAGCTCAAGGCCAGCCTGGTCTACAGAGCAAGTTCCAGGACATTCAGGGCTACACAGAGAAACCCTGTCTCTGGAAAACAAAAAAAAATAAATAAGATGGTTAGTTGGGCAGTGTGGTGCACACCTTAATTCCCAGCACTCAAGAGACAAAGGCAGGCAGATCTTAGAGTCTGAAGCCAGCCTGGTCTACAGAGAAAGTTCCAGGATAGCTACTGCTACACAGAGAAACCCTGTCTCGAAACAAACAAACAAACAAAACCAACCAATCAAACAAACAAAACCATTTAACTACCAAGAGAAAAACACGTTTTCTGAAACATACAGCACACACAAACTACAGGAGAACTGGATAATGAGCAGACTGTGCCTGAGCCAGATTTGGGGGTGCACACTTGGCAAGGGAAAAAAGAAGATCACAAGTCCAAAGCCAGCCTGAGCTACACAGCAAGACCCTAATTCAAAAAATTAAAGTGAAGAAGAAAAAAAAAAAGGAACACAAGATAAGCCGACAAGAATCCAGGACTTACATTGCATCTTAGCAACAAAAATAAAACCTATCAGTTTGGAGGGAGGGAGGTAGCAAGACAAAGGAAAAAAGTTCTAGGCTTTCAAGGATAGCAGAGGGGTGGGAAAGAGCAGCGTACAGTTTAGAGAGGCCTGGTGCTGTCTTCAGTCTATCATCAGTCTAGACTGGGCTTCAGGGAGAACCTTCTCGCCCTTCCTCACAGAGTAGGCAGGGCCAAGAGTCTGCCCTGTACCTGCTGGTTTTCAACTCAAAATGACCTATGTCAGAGCCATGCACTGTGAGGTGGCATCTTCTGAGCCCCTCCAGGGTCAGCCGTATAAAAAGATGGAACTAGTTACCAAGATGACAGGAAGAATGAAGCCACCACATTTTAACAGTATTTGCAATGGAAAGAAAGAAAGGAACAAAGGAAGGGAGGGAGGAAAGAAGGAAAGACATAAGCATCTTTTATTTATTTATTTATTTTTGTTTAGATACAGGGTTTTTCTGTATAACAGCTCTGACTTCCTAGCACTCACTTTGTAGACCAGGCTGGCCTTGAACTCACAGAGAGTCGCCTGCCTCTGCCTCTGAGTACTGGGATTAAAGGCGTGCGCCACCACTGCCCAGAAGCATCTTTATTTTATTATATGTACTTTTTTATGTTTTACATGTGTTCTACAGCAGTATATGTAGTTTTAGAACTTCATGTATCATTTTGCGAGAAAAGTAGTTTTCGTATCAGGCTGTTGATATATAAGTTATGTTGAGTCTGACACTGTGCTGTGCCAGCTTATTAGGCCCGGGAGTCTGTCACATGATGTGGACAGACTCTGTCCTTTGGTGAGTGCATTTCCTGGTCTCTTAGCTTCCTTTCCAACATCTTTTGCTAGGGAGGGTTCATTTGTTCAGTTGGTTTTTGGTGTTTGGTGCTTTCCTCTTGTGACAAAGCCTCAGGTAACCGGTAGTCTCATACCTGACTCTAACGGAGGACGACCTCCCTTCTCCTGGTCCTCTGGCCTCGACCTCCAAAGTGCTGGGATAATAGGTGCTCACTGGGGACTCTTTAACAGTTCTGGTAGCCAGGGTCATGCTGTTTCCCAGGTGACCTCTAGTGACAGCTGTAATTGTACTGTGTGACTCTGTTCTGGCTTGCACACATTCTGTTATTCTTGAAGTTTTCAAAGAAGCAATCAGTACCTCACTTTTCACAACAATTTTAAGTTGGTTTTTTTTTAAAGAAGAAAACCAATTTCTATTATTTTTTAATAGTCCCTCAGTTGATCAAACTCCTGAATATCACATTGGTTTGTTGGTAAGAGTTTACTTTGGGACACCCAGAGTTGGAACTCCCCACGGCCACGCCATCTGTTTGCCTCTCCTGGGTCTGTTACCCTAAGAGATAAGTGACCAGTTCTTCCCTCAGTTTTGATGAAAATCATCTTATTTTCATCCCCCATTCCCAGTTCCTTCAGTGCACACTTCAGCCAGCCACACTCTGAGTTTCAGACCATAAGAACGAATACAAATGCCTACGTCAGTTAAGTATCTGGATAGAGACTAAAACTTTATTTAACTCTTTCTTTAAACATGGGGAATTTTGTGCACAGAGTAATGGCACGCTGTGACTAAAATTAGGTTTTACGACTTTTACTACGACTGGGATTGAAATCATGTTTACAAGCTTTTCTATTAGCCCCACCTGAACATGGCGTTTAGGGATCACAGGAGAGATGTTGTACCTGGCATGAAGCCAGAAGGACCGAGATTTGGATGTCAGTCTGCTGAGGAGAACCCTAACTCCTCTAAGCCTGTCACCTCCTCTAGGAAACAGGAATCCTGACACCTCCCCTCTGCACGGTGAAGATTCCACGTGTGGGCGACCGTAGGTGACACACAGGCTCGATCTGCTAGATGCTCCAGAGGGTTAACTGAGGAAAGGCAGATAATAACTACCAGATGAAGTAGGTGATGGATGAACGGTACCAGCCGCACAGCCAGCAAGACAGAACACTGCGGGTGGGGGATGGGCTGGAGAGGTGGTTCAGTGGGTAAGAAGGACCTAGGTTCAATTCCCAGCACCTGCATGGCAGCTAACAACTGTCTGTAACTTGAAGATTTGACACCCTCACACAGACATGCAGGCAAACCACCAGTGCAAATAAAAATATAGGAAACAGGGCTGGAGAGATGGCTCAGAGGTTAAGAGCACTGACTGTTCTTCCAGAGGGCCTGGGTTCAATTCCCAGCACCCGCATGGCAGCTCACAACTGTCTGTAATCCTAGAACCCAACAATCATGGCAAAACACCAATATACATAAAATATAAATAAATAAATATTTTAAAAAATATATAGGAAACTGTATAAAGCAGGACAGAGGGCTGTGGGGAGCCCAGAGTCTGTACTGGGGATTGGCAGGTCCTGGGAGAGAAAGCAAACAGAGTTCCAGGGCGAGACAGCCTAGAATTCCATTCATCTCTCTCTCACATCCCAGAAAACCATCACCGTGTGCTCATCTCAGCAATGTTTTAGAGAGGGCAGGGAAGAAAGAGAGGAGGGGAAAGAGGAACAGGAGCTGCAGAGAGAGAAGGCATCCTGGGAAAAGCCACTCTCCTTGGCACTTGGCCAGCAGCAGTGAAGTCACCCTTTTTAAAGACCCCTGATGAGCCAGCATTTTAGCAGCTGGCTTATGATCTCCTAAAAGCCACACTCTCTGAGAATTCAGAAGTGTCACGGGACTGTACGCTGAAACCTGGCCAGCATATTTGCTCTAGACCATGAGAGGAAATTTTTGAACAGAATTGTATAATATTCAGCAAGGTGGAAATCTGGTTGGAGATAGAATCTACAGGGGAAAAAAAAAAGACACAGGGTCGAAGCAGTATGCCTGACATTGGGAAAGACAGACCAGGGTTTCAACCAGCATTCATGTCTGGATTCCTGAAGGGACACCCAGAGATAACCAGCATCTGTGATCTGACCCATGAAACACCACCCCCTAATGACCATGAAACCCCTCAACCCTATTACAATTCAATCCCTCTTGACACAGGGGATTGAACTTCCTCTGAAATAATAACAGTGATTTTTGAAAGAAAAAGTAATTTGACCCATGACTTCAAGGCAAAAACACAAACATCTAAATGGAATAAGAAAGACAGGTCATG
>JAQHUG010000135.1:602931-613879 GCA_028555095.1 Dicrostonyx torquatus
AGACATACATAGATCTAATCTACATGGGAAGTAGAAAAAGACAAGATTTTCTGAGTAAATTGGGAGCATGGGGACCTTGGGAGAAGGTTGAAGGAGAGGGGAGAGGCAGGGAAAGGAACAGAGAAAAATGTAGAGCTCAATAAAAATCAATTTAAAGTCAGGTCAGTATATTGAGGTAGGAGTTAATAAAGGTTTAGGAATATTAAAAAGAAATAACACAAGAAAGGAAACATGCAATAAGTCAAACAAATTTCTGTGGAAAAATGCATCAATAGGAAGAACTGAAGAGAAGTCAGAATATCAAGGCTGGAAGAAGAGGAGGAAAAGCTGGGATGTTCAAACAGTTGGCAAAGAAAAACTAGTAAAATATGACAGAGCAGTTGAGATCCATAGGATGCTATGAAAAGACAAAATCTATGAGTCATCAACATAGAAAAAAGAATTTCATGCTAAAGGAATAGAAAATATTGACAGTAAAATTGTGATTTAAAAAAAATGCCTATCTGGATATGAGGTATTTTTTTAAAAAAGAAAACAACTACTAGACAAGACCATAAAAGAACCTTTCCATGATAAATTACAGCAAAAACACTAAATATACAGAAAAAGAAAGTATATTGAAGTGTGAAGAGAGAAAAAACAAGTAACGTACAAAAGTAGTTTCGTTAGAATGATGTCAGATTTCTCAACATCAACTTTAAAATTCAGGAGATCTTAGTATATTGTGTTTAAGCTCTGGTAGACAGCAGCTGCAACCCAGACTACTATACCCAGCAAGACTATCATAATTAAAGACGGAAAAATGACAAAAACAGACTAAAGAAATTTATGACTGAGTGTAATGTATAGAAGTTATTCAACCTTCTGAGAAAGGTATATTCATGGGGCTACTGGAAAGAACGAACCAGGACAGCAGTTAAGCAAATGAGGGATAGGAATACTCCAAACACTGCAGAGCCAATGAAATGATAAGAAGCCATACCTTTCAGTAATAACTCTGAATCTGAATGGTCTCAGTCCCGCTAATCAAAAGGCGCAGAATAATAGATTGGAAAATAGGATCCATTTGTTGCCTCAAAGAAATGCACCTCACCACTAAAGACAGGCAACCTCAGGGTGAAAAGAGGGAAAAGGCATTTTAAGACACGGAACAAGGAAGAACGTAGGTTTTGCTGTTCTAATGTCTGGCAGGATAGAATTCAACCCAAAATTAGCCAAAAGAGGGGCCACCGAAGTTTGACAAAGCACGTGACACACACGTCACATGATCTGAGTCAAATTTCTGGAACTCATAAAAAGCCTGATGTCATAGAGCACATCTGTAATCCCAGCACTCCTACAGTGCATGGATGGCAGAGACAGGAGAATCAGTTACTGATTTTTCCGGAGTTACTGGCATTTTCCAGAGTGTCAGAAATAATAAAAGAGACCTCACCTCCAAAACAAAACAAAAAACAAAGGCAGAAGGAAAGAAAGAAAGGAAGGAAGAAAGAAAGAAGAAAGAGAGAAGCCACTCCTGAGAGGTGTTCTCTGACCTCCATGTGGGCACTGTGACATGTTCACTCCATCCCTCACACAAACACACTCAATGCAACAAAGCGTTGGCTCTTTAAAAAGATAAACAAGATTGACAAACTCCTAGTCAAACTAATCGAAAGAGAGAGAGAGAGAAAATCTCAAAGTAATAAAAACAGAGATGATAAGAAAAAGATCACAGCAGATACTAAGGAAATGCAAGAACTCATTGGGAGGACATAATTTAAAAACTGAACTGGAGAATCTAAAAGATGTGGATGAATTTCTAAACTCATTTGGCATACCAAAATTAAACCAAGATGAGATAAACAATTTAAACAGGTTTTATAGTAAGCAATGAGATTGAGACAGTAATAAAATTTAAAAACAAAAAAACAAAAACCTCTTTTTTAAAAAAAGTCCAGATGGATTCACGGCTGAGTTTGAGCAGAACTTTAAAGGACTCACGCCAAACTTCTCTAGCTAGTACATGACGTGGGGGAGGAAAGGGTGCTATCAAACTCTTTTTATGAAGCCTTTATTGTCCTTGTGTAAACAGAGGACCGGACCACTCCAAGGTATGGCGGATGGGTAGGTTTTTATTGTACATACGAGGGAGAGTACAGCCAGCCATGAGGCAGCCGGCAGTGTCCAGAGCAGGGAGAGAAAGTAAGTAGGCTGAAAATGACCAGCAGATTGGACGGGGCCGTGAGAAGAGAGACGGGAAAAGCGAGAGAAGAGGAGAGGGAGAGTGCGGGTAAAGTAGACCAAGAGAGAGGGACAGGAGAGGCAGACAAAGAAGAGCCATGTGGCCACAATGACAGGGTTATTTGGGAATGAGAAGCTGGGTGAAGGAAACCGGTGAGCTGGAGAAGTTTAGGATAGGGATGGGGTGGGAAGAGCTGAGAAGAGCCACGGGTACTGACTGAGAATGGGGGCCAACATGTGCTTTAGTATGCTAAGACACACCACAAGACAGCTGTTTGTCCAGTTTCTTTTGGACTTGACAACGCTTATGCCAAACCACACAAAGACACAACAACAATAAAAACAAAAGAAAATTATAGACCAATCTCCCTGTTAAACTTAGATGTAAAAAAAAAAAATCTCAGTAAAATACTTGCAAATGAGATTAAAGGAAAAAAAATAAAAGGGATTGTTCACATGATCCGGTTGGTTTCATTCCAGATACGCAGGGATGATTCAACCAACACAAGTCAATAGATGCAATCCATCACAAACTTGGACTCAAGAACAGAAATCACACGACATTCTCAATAGATATAGAAAGGGTGTTTGACAAAACCCAGTCTCCCTTCATGATCCAAGCTCCAGAGACTAGCAATAGAAGGAGCACATCTCAACACAACTAAGGCTTTATATGTCAGATCTATAGCCAATGTTGCACTGAATGGGAAAAAGTTGGAAGTGGTCTACTAAAGTCAGGAATGAGGCACGGATGCCCACTTTCTCCTCTTGCTTAACATTGTACTTGAAGACCCAGCAATAAGACAAGAGAAGGAAATACAAATAGATACAAATAGAAAAGCAAGAAGTCAAGGTGTCCTTATTTGCAGATAAGATTCTATACACGACACCGTAGAGACTGCCCCATGAAACTTTCAGAACATATAAACATTTTCAGTAAAGCAACAGCATACCAAATTATCATTCATGAATCAGTGGCCTTATTTACCAATGTAAATGCTGAGAAAGAAGTCATAAAAAGCAATTTCACTAAAATTACTTCAAAACCAAAAAAGAAATATTAAAATAATCCTAACCAAGAAGGGGAAGGACCCCAACAATTAAAACTTTAAAACATTCAAGAAAGAGATTTAAAAAGACACTAGAAGATAGAACTGCCCCTATCCTTGCAGACTAGAAGAATAAATATCTTGAGAATGGCTTTATTACCACAAAGATCTTCAAATTTAATATATTCCCCACCAAAATTCCAGTATCATTTCCACAAATAGAAAAAAAATCCTAAAATACACATGGAGGCACAAAGAGACACAGACAGCTGAAGAAACTCTGAGCTCAAAGGATTCTGGAGGCCTCAGCATACCTGACCTCAGTTATCCTGCAGAGACAGAGGAACACAAAGTAACACTAACACAGAACCCAACACGCAAATTGGTCAAACAGACTCGGGAATGCAGATAGAAATCCCCACAGCTACAGCCATCTGCTTTTTCATAAAGATGCCAAAAATACACATTGGAGGGAAGAGAGCATCTTCAACAAACAGCGCTGGGAAACTGGCTTATCCACGTGTGGAAGAGTGAAACTGGATCCTCATCTCTCGCCGCAAACATCAACTCCCAATGAATCCAAATCCCTAACGTGAATGAGTCACGAAGCTGTTAGAAGAAAAAGCAGGAGAAACATCTGAAGACACAGGCTTGGGCAAGGACTTTCTGAGTAACTTCAGTCGCTGAGAAAATTTCAACAGGTGACACACAGGACCTCATGGAATGACAAAGCTTCTATACAGCAAAGGAAACAGTTAATTGAGCCGACTGCATGAGAAAATCTTTGTCAGCAAAACAAGGGATTAATATCTAGAATATATATGTGTGTGTTACACATATATGTGTGTATACATGCATATATATATGTGTATATATATATATATCCTCAACAAGAAATTATATATCACAGTAAGTGGAGAAACCAAATCAACAATTTTCAAAAGGTTAAATACAAATGACCAGTAAATATATGAAAAAGTTCAACCCTGACTAGCCATCAGTGAAATACAAACTAAACTAAATTCTGTCTTACTCTAGCCAGAAAGACAATCATTAAGAAAACAGACAACATCCATGTAAAATAAAAATAAACAGGATCCCCCTCCCCATTTTCTAAAGAAAAGAAAACAACTAACAAATCCTGGCTAGTAGGTGGACAAAGGGAATTCTCGTGCCCTTGTTCATAGGAATGTTAGTTAAATCAGCCATCATGGTGGTTCCTCAAAAAGCTGAAGTAGACAAACCAGGGGACTCGGCTGTGTCGCTCCTGGCTTACCCAAAGGGCTAGGTCAACACATCCCAGAGTCTCTTGCCCACTGATTTGTGTAGCACTGTCACAGTCAGTAGTAATGCCACCAACAACAGAAGAAATGTGGTGTGTCTACACAGTCGATCACTTTCAACCTTGACGATGTATGTGGGGGGGGGGAAAGTAGAAGTAAAACTACCCAGAGGAACAAAGGGGACTAGGAGGGGTGGGGTGGGGGAGGATGCTCAAGAGAAAGGTCAAGAAAGGACAGTGGCAACATATTGCAGATGCTAGTACAAAAAGGTCCCTGCATCATTTACAAGAAATAGAAACATAGAAACACTGGCTCCCCTCTGAAAGGTTCAATGTGTGCCGGCAGCAGATTAGCCGGCCAGTCAACACTGACTAACTGATAAAAATGCAAAGCAGAAAACCATCAAGACAGGTCCACCTATTTGTTCCCCAGGGCTGTGAAAGTGTTTAGTAAAGGCTATCTCAAATTACTGGAGCAAAGGGCAGCCTCTTCTTCAGTTAACGAGCTGGAGGCGGAGCCTAATGAGGAAGTGGCTTCCTTTCTTAAGCCTCTTTCCTCAGTCTTGGTCCCAAACCAGAGGATCCTGTACCAGGGAGCTCCCAGCCACTGAGCTGTGTCCTGAGAAGCCAGGAACCTAGCGGAAGGTTTCCTATCATTGCGCGGTCAGAGAGAGACACAGGTGTACAAATAGCTACCTGACACCTGCCCTGAAGCCAGAGGAAACCGGCTGACAGCCAGCAGACCAGGTAACTATGGCACGGGACACAGGTTTCTGTCTCTACTCCCTCTGGTGCTCATAGCCAGGTTGCATTGACCAAGAGAGGCCATCTAGTTCAGAGCTATGGGCCCCGTCACGAATGTTCTGCAACCTTGGAATGCAAAGCGTTTCATTGCAAGTTAGTTAATTGACTAGGGTGTCCAGAAAAAAGGCAGAATAGATTATAGATTATGAAGGCGCTCTCTCTCTCTCTCTCTCTCTCTCTCTCTCTCTCTCTCTGTGTGTGTGTGTGTGTGTGTATAATTAAAAATAATATGTATATTACTTTTATTTATTTTTTGAGATAGGGTCTCTCTATGTAGTCTTGGTTGTACTGGAACTTTCTATGTAGACCAGGCTGGCCTCAAACTCAGAGATCTGCCTGCCTCTGCCTCCACAGAGCTGGGATTGACGGTGTGAGCCACCACACCCAGCAGAAGGATTCTGTTTTTATTTCTCTTTCTACAGAGGGGTTTGGATGGTAGAGAGTTCATGACTGTGGTCTTTATAACTTACTCTCTTCTTTCAATGTAACTATAACAAGGCGAGCAAAGGCACAGGTCAGAGCCTGCAGAGATGATGAATCCACCTGGGAGCAGGGTTTTGAGGTGCAGGATGGGACCCCCTGCCACTGAGCCTGGGGACATGAGCACTCTGCAGGAACCTGCGTTCTCAGCCTAGTCCTAGCAGACTTCCCAAGGAAACTCTCTTCTCCCCAAGTTCTCTGCCCCGTTTTCCCAGTCAGGGCTTTCACCGTGAGTTTAGCTTCTGTTGTAAGAAATTAAAACATTTCATCTCATTCTTCATCTTACTTTCAGAACTGAAAACTATGTCTTATCCCTGGAGATGACAAAGAGGGCAGGAAAACTGGAGACACATAGGGGTCTGGAGAAGCAGGAACAAAGTCTGCCCAGCCAAGGGACCCAGGATGCTGAAGGTGCAGCTCAGGGTGATGAGTCTAGGGACCTTCCTGAGAGAAGTGTGTTAGTATGGAGTCGCACTCAGGCCTGTGGGTTCTCCCAGCTTCTCACCTCCATGCCAAGCAGAGGTGAGACACACCAAGCGAGGCTCCAGCTGCAGCCGAAGCCAGGCACGAGGCTGCAGAGGCCTCTTAAGGAACAGTGAAATTCCCCTGCTACTTCCTCTGAGCGCTCACCCACCTGCCTTGGGAGGGAAGTGAAATCTCATCTGCACCAACACAGACTACAGTCCACAGGCTGGAAAACTTCCCGGTGTGACCACCACTCGGCAAGGCCTGGGGGGTAGGGGGGGCTGCAGTCAGGTGCTCCCGAAAGAGCTCTAACAGAGGATGCTCTCAGGGACACGCTCAGGTCAGGGACGGGGAAAGAGGCCAACAAAGCTGCCTTTGAGAGTGTGGGCTGTGACCAGGAAAAAGCTATAGCTGCAGGGCAAGACACAGGGTGTGTCCCTCAATTCCCAAATTAGCATAAGGCCTCTGAAGAAGTTGGGGTGCCTTTCATTAAGTAGAAAGGTCACTGGGGATCACTGAGAGCTGATATCATCAAACATGAAAAATTCTCTCACTGCTTTAAGCTAAGACCAAGTTTTCAGCTTTGTGGTAGCTCTTCCTTAAGGGTCAGTGTGGAGAAAAACCTGTACCTTTTAAACATTAAAATCCTTCATTTTGTCTATCCTTTGAGAATGTCGCATATGTATGCAGGGTATACATATACACACGCACTGTCTCAGAATCTTACCTTCCCTGCCGTCCAGGCTGGCCTTAAACTACCTTTGCCACATGCGTTCCACACTCAAGACACAGAACCCTGTCTTCCTTCTGTCTGTCTGCAGCCAAGGCACCCTGACCATCATCTTCCTTCTGCTTAACTTCCCTGTTGGTTGACCTAGGTCCGCCATTCCTGCATGGCTGCAGGTCGAATGCCCACACCTGTACTCCATGACGCATTGAGACATTTGGGTTTTGTTAAAAGTCCATAAAAATCTCTCACAGAGATTTGGGACTCCCTAATTGTCCTCAGATGAAGCCCTTACGGGATAAGAGTGTCCTGGGCACTGCCAGTTTGTTTGTTCCTTTACAGTTTTAGATGGGGTCTCTCTGTGAGACCAAACTGACCTCGAACGCTCAGAGATCCCCCTTCCTCTGCCTGAGTGGTGGGATTAATCGGATGCCCAACCACACCTGATCCGAACTGCCTAATTTAAAAGGGAGCCTCCAACTCCCACCTCCCCCCAACCCCGGAGAAGTCTGGGCTCAGTCTCACCGGACTGAGACCCACTGTGACTGAAGACCCCACCATGGCCGTACTTCTGGGCCGACTCTTTCACTTGCCTCGGTTTCAATCCCAGCGCTTTATCCATTAGGTCCCAGGACTTCTCAGCAGCATCTTTTATTCATGGTGTCGTCAGATTTAGCAAATGCAAGACGCCCAGTTGCATTTGAACTTCAGATAAGCAAGTTGCATTTTAGTTCAATTTGTAATGTTTGAGGGCATAGTTACAGCAACATTTATTTATAATTTATCAAACTGCCCAAATTCATATTCTGCCAGCTGCCTCGTGTTTCATCTGTCAGTCTTTTCATTCATTCATTCATTCATTCATTCATTCTCTCTTCACGTTTGTCAAGCACCTGCACGTTGTTGGACACTATTCTAGGTGCTGGGAACACTACGCAAAGCTCCACCCTTTGTATTTATCGGTCACTCTTCTTGTTGCTGGGACAAGATACTTGACAGAAACAGCGTAAGGAAGGGAGGGATTATCTGGGCTCACACTTAGGGAAGGCCTGGCAGGGAGAGTGGTGGCAGGAGCTTCCGGTGGCTGGTCACAAGGCATCTCTTGTGAGGAAGCAGAGAGAGATGACTGCTGGTGTCAGCGCGCTCTCTTCTTCCCTTTCTCTTCAGTCCAGGACCCCAGCTCATGGGATAGGGGCTCCCTCAGTTAAACCTCTCTAGAAAGGCCCTCACAGACACACCCAGAAGTGTGTCCCTGGGATGATTCTCAATCCAGTCAGGTGACAGTGGAGATTAGCTGTCATATTCTTACACTCTTGTACTTGCAGGCACAGAGCAAACTCATAAGATTCGGCTCAATGCTGTGAGAAGCGCCCCCATAGTCAGTCTCCCATCAGCGGCATCTTTGTAAGACAAATGGGCTTGAGTTCAGACCTGAGGGCCACCCATGGCGTCCGAGGGATGCGTTTAAATGTCTTTGAGTCTGCAATGCTCACTTTACCTCTGCGTGTGCTTATGTGTGTATGAGCTCCATATGGTAAGAAAAGTAGCCCATTGCCTCATTCTTTCTTTTTGAAATTAAATCTTTCTATGTAGCCCTGTTTGGCCTCAAGTTTACAATTCTCCTGCCTCATCCTCCTGTGTAGGTGGGATTATAGGCTTGTGCCATAAATTCATCTGCATTTACCTTGCAGCACTGACCACATTCTGAATTTAGATCATTACTTCCTCGTGATCATCGGGCTTCAGCCTCCTATACTCCCTGTGAAGCTGGTGTTAGATCTAGAGACTTAATCAGATTAAAATCTGCTTATGTATTTTCTTTTGTGTATGTGTGTGAGCATCACATATAAACAGGAGCCAGTGGGGGCCCCTAGAGGGCATCTGATCCCCTGGAACTAGAATTGCAGATGGTTGGGAACCAGCATGTGAGTGGTGGATACCGAACCCAGGTCCTCTGCAAAAGCAGTAAGTGCTTTTAAGAGCTGAGCCGTCTCTGTAAGATCTGATTTTTTCATCACATAATAGTTGTTGGATTGTTTTTTTTTTAAATCACAAATAGTGGCACAAAATGTTCATGTTAGCTTTAGCGATGGGCAATCAGACATTGAGCACAGTATATGATATGATTGATAAGATTCAAGTCATCCTCTGGGGATGGGAAGGGGATACACAAGCCACTGTAACGCAAGTGTGGAGGTCAGAAAACAACTTTGGGGAGTTTCCCTTTCACCTTGTTTTGAGGCAGGCTCTCATATGGTTTCTTCCTTGCTGGCTGTTCCAGGCTGTTTGACCCATGAGCTATTGTACTGGCTCATTTTTTATATCAACTTGACACAAAGAGGAGGGAGCTTCAATTAAGAAATGCCTCCATAAGATGGGGCTGTAGGCAAGCCTGTGGGGCATTTTCTTAATGAATGATGGATGAGGAAGAGCATAACCCATTGTGGGTGGTGCCAGCCCTGGGCTGGTGGTCCTGGATTCTATGAGAAAGCAGGCTGAGCAGCCCTGAGGAGGATGCCCAGAAGCAGCGCTGTCTTCCATGGCCTCTGCATCAGCTCCTGCCTCCAGGTTCCTGTCCTGTTTGAGCTCCTGTCCTGACTTCCTTGGTGATGAACTGTGATGTGGAAGCGAGAGCTGAATGAACTCCTTTCCTCCTCTGTTTGCTTTGGGTAGGATGTCTCACCACAGCAGTGGTCACCCTAGCCAAGACCGCCACGCTTCAGGTGATTCTCCATTCTCTCTCTCTCATTTTGTCACCACGTACAGATGAATGCCACTCTGGGATTTTCAGGTGGGGTCTGGGGAATCAAACTCATGTAACGAAGCTTGTAGGGCTAGTGCTTTTGTGACTAAGCCATGGTGTGCAGTCTTCAGAGATCATTTGGCTACTGGGTGGAACCTGGGTTGGGGGGTAACCAGAAGGAGAGGCAGAGATCTTCCTATGGGTCCAAGTGTGATGGGATGGTGAAGAAGACAGAGGATCTGATGTGGTAGGGGCAGTAGATGAGGGATGGGGGACAGAGTGAGAGGAGCTAGCGACCTGTGGGAAGGTCTGGCTTTATAGGCAGACTGGCTTTATAGGCAGAGAAGGAACAGCGATGAGGAAGCAGTAAGAATCGTGTCCTCCAGACAGCCATGCGGCTCCTGACAGAGCCCTAGACCTCGGGCATACCGAGTGTGCAATTGGAGCAGTTAAGGAAAGACAGAATGCCAGCGCATAGGCATTGGCCCTGAATATGAAGAACAGAAGGGGAGGAAGGATGCAGGCTAGGATCTTCTTGTGTGCTGCTCTCCCTGAGTGCTTGGTCACACTCAGTTACCTGAGGCTGCTTTGTGGACATGGAAGGAGGTGTTTAGCCAGTGTTGGGTTTTTCAAGTCTGCCCACAGCTCCCCTGGGAAAGCCACTTCTGCTCCTCAATTTTCACCTGACTTTTGGCTCGACCACCCTGCAGTTCCCAGCTGTGTTGCCTAGCTAGGGTCTGGGCCTGCCCGTGAAGCTGCTCCTCAGAGGAGCTTCTTCTAAATAAAGCAGGGATACCACCTCAGGGACAGGAAGCCTGGGGAGGTACTGGAGCCCTATCCCTCTGTCAAACATCAAAGCCAAGGTAGGGGAGTGCAAGAACATTCTCAGTCTCAACAAGAGGAGGTTGGCTTACTTGCTTGTTGTTTTCTTACTGTGCTGAGAACACAGGGCCTTCTGCATGTTAGGTGAGCTTATTGTCATGAGCTGTGTCCTTGACCCTTGATCCTCGGTCTATATGGAAAACAAGGACCAAAGGAAGAGACTGAGTTGTCCAAGGATGTGAGTTTGAAGCTGTCAGACCATGAGCCCCACAATGGAGTCCAATCTGTCTGTACCACGTCCTGCATCTTCGGTCCCTGTCTGCAGGTGCTATCCCTGCATGTACCACGTCCTG
>JAQHUG010000135.1:625051-660916 GCA_028555095.1 Dicrostonyx torquatus
TGACACCACATCCGGGGGCTTCTTACTGGTGCTTCTGATTACAGGAGTGGCCTTCCACGTGCCTCCTAATTGCTTTTCCTCTCATACACAGATGAAGAAAAACAAGGCTTTGATGAGTAGCTTCCAGGATGGGCTGTCCTACTCAGTGTTCAAGACTATCACAGACCTGTTCCTGAGGGATGTAGATACCAGAGGAGAGTCAGAAGTCAAAGCACAAGGCTTTAAAGCTGCCCTTGCAATAGACGCCATCGCCAAGCTCACAGCCATCGACAATCACCCAATGAATAGGATGCTAGGCTTTGGCACCAAGTACCTAAAAGAGTACTTCTCCCCCTGGGTCCAGCAGAATGGTGGATGGGTAAGTGTACCCTGTTAAGAAAACAAATCCTCTCAACAGAGTGCTGTGGTCACAGAATGCTGTGGTGCATGTCTGCACTTAGGAGGCCCAGGCAGGGAGCCTGTGAGTTTGGGACAAGCCTGAACTACATAGTGAGACCTTAACACACAATCACACACACACACTCACACACCCCACAGGCACACACACATGTGCCTGCATGCATGTACACAGACACACCACACTGTACACACCCTCGCATACCACACACATACACACCAAACACATACACACTCACACATACACACACACCACATGCACACACACATATATACGACACATACTTGTATGTGCACACCCCCACAGGCACACAAACTCGTGCATGCAGTGTACACACACACACTCACATACCACACACTCACACACATACACACACCACATGCACACACACACATACATACCACACATACTCACACTTGTGTGTGCACACACCCCCACAGACACACACACTCATGCATGAACGTGTACACACTCTACACCACACACTCACATACGACACTCACACGTAGAAAACACACACACATACACACCTTCTCTGATAAGGGATGGACGATAAGACTTCATTAAGACAGAGGGAAGACATCTGGGAATCAGTTCTCATGGATTTAGGACACTCAAGTGGCAAGAGACAAGTCCCACCAATTGGAACATATTTTTAGCAATGGTCATTTCCATCCACAAATATTTACTGAACTCCCAGAGGGCATGTGGGGGAGGGAGGCAAAGGGTCAGAGGAAGCAGGAAATAAGGAGCTGGTGAGACAAATGTTTTAGTGGGTGCCATTTCTTCTTCCACAAATTGTGCAGCAACAGAATGCTGCGGGTCCGATGAGGGCAGGGGACACTTGCTCTGTCTCCTTGATGCTAACAGGATGTAGGGCTGATCTTCACACGGGGGTTCAGGCTCACAGTATTCTGTCATTGCTGCTTAGACCTCAGCTGGGACATTGGGACACAAACTGAAGAACAGGCATTGAACTTGCATCTATTTTTGGTGAGGTGAATTAATCACATCAGCTGCCTTCCCTGTGTGTCCCAGCCCTTCCTCCAGCTTTGATCTCTGTTCTCTGAGACTCCCCATCCTCCAAATTGTTCAACTTTGAACTTCCTGACTGGTCAAGGTTAGTCTTAGGAGGACGGGTGCTCTCTCACTATCCGTGGGCTTCTTTCCACAAGAGTGTTCCAGGGCCAGCAGGACACTTGTGTCAACTTTAAGTACAGCCAGGGTGTCCCTGGGTCTTTCTCACAGGCTGGTCTCCTGGGTCTCACAAGAAAGCGTGGCATACATCCCCCACAGAGCTGGAAAGCCTGCCACTGTCCTCAGTGGCCTCCCACTTAGCTCAGCCTCTGCTCCTTCTGTGTCGCATCCGCATGTGCAGGAGAACTGTGGAGTGTGCTAATCATTCTGACAGGAGGCTAGAGCTCTCAACCGTGTCTCAGTTCCCTTTTCTTCCTCTCAAGATCCCATGGAGTTCCTCTGCTGCCCTCCTTTCCTGACCACTGTGAGGGGGTGAGGGGCCAGAGATGTAGCTCAGTACAGTGTGTGTTTGGCATGTATAGACCCTGGGTTCAATCCCCAGTGTGTGTGGGGGGGGGGGGCGGCGTGAGAGGAAGAGAGGCATGGAGGAAGCAAAGATAGGGAATGGAGAGGAAAATGAGAGATTGGAATAAAGAAGAAACAGAAAGAGGGAGAGAAGGAAGGAAAGAAGGTAAGAAGGAAGGAAGGAAGGAAAAAAGGAAGGAAGGAGAGCAAAACTCAAATCAAACAAACTGATAAAGAACATAAGTTGTAGAGGTGGGAGGCACAGAGTGGGGAAACTTTTTCCCAGTCATGTATTCAATTAAATGATTTCTATCTAGAAGATGTAATGACTTCTTACAATTCCACAATTAAAAAAAAGAAAAGAGATTTAATTCTTTTAATGGGCGATGGATTTGTGCACTGTTTCTCTGGAAATGCCCGTTTCAATGATGGGAAGACTAAGTAAAAAACATGAAGAACTCTACCCATTGGGATGCTTATGGCAAAGACTCTGTGAGACTGGGGACTGGAATCTCCCACTTTACGTTGCTTGTTGAATTACGGAACCATGCAGCCCACAGAGAACATTCTGGCAGTGCTCACAAATGTGAGCAAAATATTAAGTAGCATTGTCAGGAGCTGGGTGTCTACAGCCCAGCGCTAGGGTATATACTGAGCCACAGCAAAGGCAATGGGCTTGATCCCCAGCACCACAAAACAGAGATAAAATAGAGCTACCATCTCAACCCCTCAAAATTGGAAACCATTTTCACCCAAAACATGTCCATAAATATTCATGGCTGTGTTCGTTATTCATGATAGCCGTGAAGCAGAATGAACTGCAGCATCCCTCAACGGATGAACAATGATTAGGAAAATGAAGCACAGACCACACAATGGAATATGACAGAACCATAAAAACAGAAAAAGCACTGACATATAAATGAACCTTAGAAAACATTATGCAAGGCTGGAGAGACGGCTCAGTAGTTAAGAACATTTGCTGCCCTCAGAGGATCAAGTTCAATTCCCAGCATCCATGTTGGGCAGCTCATGACTGTCTCTAACTTCAGATACCAGGGTTCCAGTGCCCTCTCCTGGCCTCTGTGGATGGACACTCACACATACTGAAGGTTTCCTGAGCTTGCAGCTCACCATTCTCGCGCAGCTAGTTTGCCAGTGCGTATGTACCTCCTGTCTATCTCATAGCTCCCATTACTTTACATACATCAAGCATGCTGAGCCAATACTTGTTCAGTAGTGACAGGGTCAGTCACAGAAGGAGGGTCAACTCCATCTCCAACCCCTGCTGTATTAATTACTATTCTCAGTGCTGGGAAGAAAGTGACCTTGCCGCACAATTTGAAGGAGTGGTAGTCATGCAGCGGAAGGCAGCTCCACGATGTGGGAGTGTGGGACTCCTCATCTCACATCTTGGGTGAACAGGAAGCAGAGAGCAAGCAGACAGGAAGTAGGGCCAGGCTATAAGACATCAAGGTCCACCTTCAGTGATCCACTTCCTCTAGCGATGTTCTACCCCTTTAAAGTTCCACAACCTTCCAAAAGAGGGTCACCAGCTGAGATTAAGTGTTCAGCACAAGAGTCTGTAAGGGGAAACCCTTCACACTCAAATCACAGCACAAACTAAGCAAGCTTCGTCCTTGCTGAGTGAGGAGTGTGTTCACACAGTCACTGCGGCCTCCATCGGCATCAACCCTTCCTTCCTTTTGGGGATCTTAAAAGGGATCTCAAACTCTTTGCACATTTCAGAGGTCAGCCTGTTAGCCCCGGATGAGTAACAGAAGGCCTTCGCTCTTGGTTTCCCTGCAGGCACCCCAAGAATGCCAAGCCAGCCTTCCACACCTTCCCCAACTCCAGTCCAGTCTTCCAGCCTGTGTTTTCACTTCAGCAGTGAATCAAACTTTGAATTTTAAGGCTTTTCTTTCCCTTCCTCCTCTAGGAAAAAATACTTGGGATATCACATGAAGAAGTCGACTGAAACATCCAAAGATCTGTCATCTGGAATGTTCCTTGTCCAACAGTAGTCCTGTGCCCACTGCTCTCGGCATAGACTTCAGGCGAAAATTAAAATGTATGCAGCAGACGGAGCCCAAATTTTCTAGAACCATCCTTCGACTCAAGAGGCATCAGGAGAGGCCTTGCTCTTTCTAGCTCTTAGGACTCAGTATCATGGACTTTGCATTGAGGTTATTTGAGCTAAGTCCCTATGAGGGAGTCCATAAAGATAAGTGATCACTTTACCTGTACATGTTCAGAATGGACACCATCCCATTTGGTTAAAGAAAGTGTTCCATTCGGCGGTGTCTGTTGAGGAGAAATGATAAACAGCGCATGTGCTTACCTTTTTAGTCTCTGGTACTGTTTGTTCTCAAATGACATTTGGGAGAGTCTGTTACTGGCATCGTCTCAAGGTTGCCTATAGGAAGATGTCTCTATTCATGTTAGAGAAGAAACTTGAATTTCCTATTAGCTCTGGTTTGGGTGTAAGCCTTGCTGACCCATTCCCTCAAAACCTGTTACGGTGTTTTGATAAACTTCTGTTTGGCACAAAACCTCCACTCCACCAGGTTTCTGGGATTGAGAGTGGGGCACCCACGAACCACAGCATGCGTATGGGGGTCAAGGGGCAACCTCAGGTGTTGGTCCTCGTCTTCTGCTTTGAAACACGGCATCTTGTGCATTGCATCATACCCCAGGCTAGATGGTTTGTGAGCTTCTGGGGAGTCTCCTGTCTCCACCTCCTATTTCACCACCATAGGTGTGCACGGAGACATCCAGCTGTTTAGAACAGTGCTATGAATTCAAGCACAGGTCCTCATACTTTGGCGGCTAACAGTTTACCCACAGTGTGATCCCCCCAGCGTGGGCTCTGGGTCTTTATTTTTCCTAGAGGTAGCATAAAGGTTGGTGACTAGTGAAATAAATGTATTGAAAGATTGCTGTTAAAGGAGTGTCATGTAAACTGGACCTGGTGACAGTTGCCTGCAACCCCAGCTCGAGGTGGGAGGACCACAAGTTAGGGACCAGTCAGACAAACAAAATGAGTTCAAGACTTTGTCTCAACACCTCTCCCCCGCCCAAAAGTGTTTTCCGTTAAAATAAACATAAGTTATCATAACCTACACAAAGTGCTCAGGATGGTACTTGGGAGCTAATTAGTGTTAACTGGATGCTGTTTCCTACTGTGAGCTGCCCACAGTGCAGCTGAAAGAGCCCCATTCTCAGCTACCGGTTGCTCTTTTGCTATTGATATTATGACTGGAAAAAAAAATAACCGTGTAGGCAGGCATGGTAGTATACATCTGAGTTTCCAACACTTGAGAGAGGCTGAGGCAGGAGGATTGCAAGTTCCAAGCTAATCTGGTCTACATAGTAAGATCCTATCTCAAAAAATAATGTAATTACAGGATCTTGCCTATTTTTGGACTGTGGCACCTTGAATGAACGTACAGACCAAGGGGAAAGAGCCCCATCTGTTACAAAGATGTCACTAACCTGTGTAGCCCATAGAATGACTTCCGCTGTTTCCTCCTATGTGTCTGTTTAAGATGGAGACACTGAAGACCTCTCCCTGTTCTCTGTCTCTTGTCCAGCCATTTCTAACTATTCACATTTTCCCAAATGTGTCCTGCATTCCCACACCTCGGATCCTGAACAACATCCTCTCCTCTTGGAATGCGCTTGCGTGCCAGCCTCCTTTCCCCAGGGTTCTCCTAATCCAAATTTACTCCTTTATTCCACCCCCGCCTTCCCCTCTTCCCCCGTGCGTCATTTACGGACTCTGTTGGCTGCCGTGGGGTTGTATCTGGATGTCTTTCCTCGAGAAGGATCCAAAGCACTCCTTCTGTAGACAATGGACTTAGTGCACTGCACCCTATGAACTGGTACATGCAGCCTCAGCTGCGCGGCAACTCTCTTGTGTAGTTTGACTTTACACATCTGACACCAGGCAACATCTTGGCATATGCTTGCAGACCATACCCCAGCCTCTGCCACAGCTTGTAAATCAGTATGACTGGCGTGTGGCCCGAGATACACGGAGTCATAACAAACTCTCCGAGTGATTCCAAAATCATATGCAGCTTCTAGTCAGGATGATGGGACAGTAACTAGATCTCATCTCCTGCCTGAGTCTTCATTTTATTGCAGACAAAATAAATGAAAGAAGGATTTCTAGGACGCGGCAGTGGGTAATGCTGACAGATGAGAGGCAACATGAGCCCACGACTGCTTTAGAATGTGGCATGGAAAGCAGTCTCTGGCTGTACCGAGACAGGAACCGCCCAGAGCCCGCCAGTCTGTCTGAGGAGTTCAGCAAGGGTGATGTGGCTTCAGGGGACAGCAAAGGTAAGGAGGGGAGTAGCACCCCAAGCTGCAGACGGTCCTGAGTCTACAGATGAGGACAGATCAATGTCTACACGTGGGAAAATCTCCCAAGGCTTCACAGAGCCTTCGAACTACTGAAAGGAGAGTTCTCCAGAGAATTCACGGTGCCAAGAGGAATGCCAATTTTAGAAATAGGCAGAACATTCAGATTCCTGCTCCATGAAATGCTTGCTGCACAATGCCCCATTGCCTGTGTAGTAGACAGGTGTGGTGGTACATACCAGTTATCCCAGGGCTGGAGAAGGGCAGGGTTTAGAAACCAGCCCATGAGGCTGTGTCAGTAAGTTCCAGGGCAGGAAGAGACCCTGTCTCAAAAAACAAGGCGGAAAGTTTTTGACTGAGGAAGATACTACTTCAATATCTGGTCTCCACACACACATGTACATGCACACAAAAGTACACAAGCACAGGAACGTTACAAAGGCAAAGGAGAATATTTAAATGCTGATAAAATTGGAATTGGAGAGATGGGTTACTGGGTAAAAGCACTTGGCAATACAAGCATGAGGACCAGGGTTCAAATCCCTAGAGCCCACATAAAATCCTGACATGTAGCATGAGCACCTGTAATCCCAGTTCTCCTACCGGGAGTAGAAGACATCAACAGTCTCCAGACACCTGCAGGCCAGTTAGCCTGATGCAGGCAAGGGAAAACAACCAAGAGATCCTATCTCAAAACAATGTGGAGCACAGACCAACACCCAAGGTTGTCTGACCTCCACATGCACACTGTGGCACATGTGCATCTGAATTCACACACAAATGCATAAGCATGCATGAGTGCACACACATCGTATAAACATGCAAATCAAAATATTATCATCACATCAAGATGTAAGTGAGGCAAGGCATAGTGGTGCACACCTTAAATCTCAGCACTCGGGAGGCAAAGGCAGGTAGATCTGAATTTAAACAAAGAAGGTATAAGCTGCATGTGGTAGGATGCTGAGGTAGAACGACCATACGTTCAAGGGCATCTTTGACTACACAGTGATGTTCACTGTGTGTGTGTGTATACATACATACATTCAGATAGATATATACATATATATACATACACACATATATGTGTGTGTATGCTAATTATTATTAACCCCGAGTCCAATTAGTGATACCCATGGGTATGTGTCCATCCATGGAGGCATGAGCCATTTATAGTGGTAACTCCCCCACCCTTAGCAGCCATCAACTATCAGTTGGTGTAGAAAGGTCCTTCTGTATTTGGGTTGCTTTCATTGGTTGAAGAAAAAAACTGCCTTGGCTTTTTGATAGGGCAGCCCTTAGGTGGGCAGAGTAGACAGAACGGAAGGCTGGAGAGAAGGAAGTGTGGCAGATGCCATGTTTCTCCAGCCCAAGATGGACTTTGGTTAGAATCTTCCTGGTAAGCCACAACCACGTGGTGATACACAGATTACTAGATATGGGTTAAAATGATATGTAAGAGTTAGCCAATAGAAGCTAAAACTAATGGACCAGGCAGTATTTAAATGAATACAGTTTGTGTGTAATTATTCTGGGTATAAGCTAGCCAGGGCCAAAAGCAGGCCCATGGCCCGGAGCTGGGAACCGGGAGTGGGGGAACACAGCCCGCCCACACTGGGAAAACGACACCTTTCCTCCTCATTACTACAATCAGTAACTCCTCCAATAGGGGATGGAGTTTTAGAAACAGTAGAATAACTACTTAAGAAATTAAAAGCAAAATTAGTATACAATATAGCAATTTCATTTTGGGGTGGATTCTCACAGAATTGAAAGCGAAGACTTGAACAGAGAACTTTAAAGTTTTATTATGTTGGGTGTGGGTATGAGTGCAGGTGAGAGTCACAGCATGTATGTGGAGGTGACAAGACATTTCAGGAGTCAGTTCTCAACTTCCACCATGGGATCCAGGGACTGAACCCAGATTGTCATGTTTGGGCAGCAGGCCCTTATGCTGGCTCAACCATCTTGCTAGACTTTGAACAAGACTTTTTTATTTTTTGCAAATATGTGTGGTGTGTATGTGTATTTGCATGTGTGGATGCACAGGCAAGGGCATACATGTGTGTGGTGGCCTGAGGTTGACATGGAGAGCCTTCTGTCTCATTCAGAGACAGGGTCTCACAGTTAAACCCATAGCTCACCAACACATTCTGGCTAGTAAGCCTGATGTGAGCACTGGAATTACAGGGGAGTCACCAGGCCCCCAGCGTTTATGTGGGTTCTGAGGACCCAAATTCTGGTCCTCAAGCTCTGATCGGCTTCAGGGATTGACCTAATTGGGGCAATGAGGGAATGAAGAAAGGACAGACACATGGACACATACAGATATCCTGCAAGCCAGATTTACATTACTATTCACAACTGTAGAAAAATTAGTTATTAAGCAGCAAGAAAAGTAATTTTATGGTTGGGGGTAACTACAACATGAGGGACCATGTTAAAGGTTGGTTCAACAACATTAGGAAGGTTGAAAACACCAGACTAAAGGCTGGACATTATGCAACATACTTGTAGCCACACTCAGGAAGTGAAAGCAGGAAGATTTGAGTTCCAGAGCAGCCTGGACTATGTAGGAAGTTATAACCTGAATTACAAAGTGAGGCTTCGTCTCAGAAGCCAGGAGAGCTTAGGAAGGAGAAAAGAAGGGAGAGAGAGAGATCGTAGGCACAGTCACAATGACATCTGCTTTAGAGATATGGCCAAACATTTCCACTAAAGGGAAGAAACAAGTAGATAAAAATAGACTCTACAGAGCAAGTTTCAGGACAGCCAGGGATATGAAGAGAAACCCTATCTTGAAAAAACAAAACAAAATAAACAAAACAAGTCCCAGCACTTGGACTGAGGCAGGCAGACCTCTTGAGTTTGAGGCCAGCCTGGTCTACATAGCAAGCTCCAAGGCAGCCTAGGCTACATAGTGAGATCCTGTCTCAAAACAAACATGTAGAAATCAAATAAAGACCCCATTGAAACACGTGGGGCTAAAATTTTCATTTATTTAATGAGTATGTCAGGGGAGTTGGTTCTCTCCATGTTGGTCAAACTCAGGTCTTTAGACTTCACAAGTGTGCCTTTACCTCCTGAGACATAGAAATGGCTATTTATCTTTAATAGCCATTTTAACCTAAATACAAAAGAGACAGAAAGGGAAAGAACAGAAAACCATACAGGAGTAACAAGGAAGCTATGATATTACTATCAGACAAGCATGCTTCAAGTAAAAAAAATTCAGGGACAGAAAAGCATTGCATAATTCTGAAGGGTGAACAGTTATGAGAATGTAACAATTCTGTCGGGTGTAGACAGAAGCTATCAGAAAAGACGAAACACACAGAGCCAGAGGGAAGCTCGCAGACTGCAACTTTTTTCAGTAACAGTAGATAGAAATCCCATCACGATACAAGAGACATGAGGGATCCCATTGACTGCTAGACCCACAGCAGAGCATACTCTTCAAGAGCTCCCACTGCCATCAGCCTGGCCCATAAAACGAGTCTCAAAGAATTTAAAAGGATTAAATCTGACCTTTATGGAATTGAATTTTAAAATAACAAAATACTGGAAAATGCCCAAAATATCTAAAAATTAAGCATACTTTTGTATGATTCATTTTTCAAAGAATAAAAAACAGCAAAACCAGAAAATTATAAACTGAATGGAAACACTTATGGGAAGCAAACTAAGGCATCTTAGGAGCCAGGCATGCCGGTACAGCCTCGATGATGTACACTTTACCCAGTATCCAGGAGGCAGATTCAGGGGAACCTCTGCATTAAAAGTCATCCTGGTCTATTAAGAACAATCACTCTCCCCACTGTGAAGAAAATCTAAAAAAGAAATGTATCCAGACATGGTTTAACAATGGTGATAGTTTGAGTAAGAATGACTCCCATAGGCTCAGATATTTGAATACTCGTTGGTGGAACTGTTTGGAAAGGATTAGGGGTGGTCTTGGGGGACATGTGTCACAGGAAGCAGGCTATGAGACTTCAAAACTCTGAGCCATTCCCAGTATGTCTTGTGCTTATGGATCAAGCTGTAGGCTACCGGTTACTGCTCCAGCACCACGCCTACCTGTAGATGCCATGCTCCCCATCATAATGACCATGGACTCACCCTCTGTAACTGTGAGCCCCCAATAAAGTCTTCTCTAAGTTACCTTGGTCTCAGTGTCTTAGCACAGCAATAGAAAAATAAGACAACCCATCATGATACAACAGCAGAACTAGGTCCCAGTCTTACCCTTCTCTACACTGACAACTTGTTGACTTTTTAATTGAAATTTTACAGTGGAGAATTCCATTCTCCAAAAGACATTTCCTATCAAGTTTATTCATCAACTAGTTGATTACTTTTGAATGTGGAACAGGAAGACTCGGCATAGTGCCTGGTACACAGTAAGTGCTGGCCAGATTTTAATAAAATTATCCTTCATTTTAGTCTTTGTATGGGGAAAGATCAATTTTCTGCTTTGACTAAATCAGAATTTGAAAGAGCAAATCTCAAGAATAAAACTTTCCAGAATGATTCCAATATGTGGATTGCATAATGGTGTAAATGACAGAGACAGCACTGGCTACAATTCATCCTGAGTTAAATTTACAGAAACTACACAAGCCGCACCTCCAAGGAAATGAGTTCAAATTAAAAGAACTGTATAAATGTTACCAAAAGCCTATTTGGCAAAAGGAAGACCAAGATACACATGACTTTTCACCATTCTTGAGACCACATCAAGTTCAAGGGAAGCTGTGGCTCTTCCCTCCTGTTTACTGGAACAGTGTGACCTATGTGGCTGGCCTTTTCTCCTTCCTCATAAGGGTCAAGTAGAGATACGACTTCTATCAAGATCAAGAGCATCTGATCTTACGTACAACCTTACATTAGAACGTGGCTTCCACTTAACCTGCCACTTTCCATCTCACCAACAAAGTGAGACTCAGTGGGACCTACCTGGTACAGACATCCCCATTGGCTTAGCTCCACAAATCTCTCACAGCAACATCACACAAGGCTCCACACCAGGAAAAGCAATACCACTTTAAGGTATCGGCTCATAATCAGCGAGAACACAGCAATGCTGAAGAGCCTGTAGTCTCCAGAGTTCTAGGCACATAGTTCAGCCCTGAAGTAGCCAACAGTCCTCAGTTCTTCACACAAACTGTGTCAAAGCTGCCCTACTGTTATTTGAAATACAGTAGTGTCATCACACAAAGCACAACCATTTTCATTATTTCTTGGTGTAAATAAATGACAGTTCCACTTTTTCACTGATTTTTCCATGGTTTTATTATAAAAATCAACATTTCATTTGTTACAATTCAGCTTATTGTAATAATCAAAAGGGAGTTTATACAAGGTACCTTTATACAATTTATAATTAAAGCACTTATTTTACAAAAGGGGGTGAGTAAGTGGACAAGGGCTGACCAAATGTTGGCCATTATAATATAAATACATCCTTGCAAAGCACCATCGTACCAAAGTCGATGTACAAGAAACACCAGCTGACTTAAGACAATGACAAAGATTAAAGCTTAAGAAAAAGTTTAGACTCATAAGGGACAAACATCCGAAAGCAGCACCAGATCCTTCACTTGCAACGAGGCCAGTCCAGTTCGGCCTCTCGTATCCTCTTTCTCTGGCCTCCCCTCACCAGACTCTGATGGAATCACTCTCCTTGCCTTCCTTTCCTCTTAGTACTCTTTAGGCACTCATATAGATACATACCCACAGGAATCTACAGCTACACCACCCCTCAGCTTTCCTCTATGTAGTGGGTAAACAAACAAATGGACAGCTAAGCAAAAGCATGTTCTCTGTCTCTTTGGTGTTGACTTTGGGCAAACGCTAAGTGATGATGGAGAATCCAATGATTAGTATATGTTGGGCCCATACTCTGCTTCTGAGTGCAATCAATCTGTAATTCTAAAAATTCCCTAGGAATAACATGAAGAATAGTCTATAAATGCCTGTGAAATAAAGATAAAGCTCCATTGACGGTGAGGACAGAGTCGGTAACTTGATTCTAAGACACTAAGATAAACCAGCGTATCTGTCTCCCCGCTCCTCAGGTGTAAGCTGAACTCACTGAGCTGTGCAGTCAGAGAAAGATCCTGAGAATATGTGAACCACTTAAGTCACTAATGTGTAATTTTGTATTTGAGGCCCAAAGTCCGAACCTGAGGATTTCAAATGCCAAATCTTGACACTATTATAAAGCAGATGTCCTAAAATCACACCTCTTCTCATGGCCTGCTTTAGGTCTGGGGTAAGGAAACTCCAGGAAATTAAAAGGAATTCTGACATTTTAACTAATGCTTGATGATAAACTTGTTTAGGACTTAGTGCACACTAAGCATGGCTCTCATTTGTGAACTCCTAAATATTGCCAACCAACTGATATCCATATTCCTTTCTACAATCTAATTCTGAGTAAGAAATCAGTTTATAATTCTTTCTATAGTCACACGGGCTACACATAAGCATGGCACAGTCACTAAAAGCAGGGCATTTTGTTTCTGAAGCTTGCCGAGAAGCAGGCTTACTTGCAGAAAGCCATCCTGATCACTAAGCACACTGAATGAACTGATGAGTAAGCACAGCTATGAACTAACAGTGAGATAACAGACGCTTCCCCCAGACAACTGTCACCTAAGGTAGATGGCTAGTTTCACAACTTAGTGTGCACTGCCGAAAGCATTGTAAAATTTTTAAAAAGAAGAAAAATACCTGTAATATTCTACACACCAACTCTAGTTTAAACCGTTTCTGTGACTGTGCCCATTTACTTGACCTACATGAGAACTCTTGGGCCTTGGTTAAGAGACTGGGGCCCCAGAGATGTCATGTCTGAGTCCTAGTTATAGAAGACTGCAGTGGACAGTGTTCTATCAGTAAATAGGCATACTTAAGACACAAGCTCAAAACAAATAGCCAAGAAACTATGGAATCTAATCAAATTTTATTCATGTTTCCTCTTAAATAATCTAGACACATCCTAATTTAAAACTTTCCCTTTTCCCCAATTTATGTTCTCATAGGTTTGTTTTTCCTTATTTTTCTTATGTTCAATAATTACGACATAGTTTACTTAAACTTAACTGTCCATGTAACTTGAGTATCATTATCTTTTCCAAATTTAACAACCATCTCACTAAAAAATACTCTCAGAAGTACTCACTACAACTCAGCTGCCCCAGAAAGAGGATACTGAGATTAACCTGAACTGCCTTCAAATCATTTCAACAAATTGGCACACAAATTTGTATTTTGCAAGAAGAGGCCATTGCCATCACAGCACAAGCACTTGGACTGAGATGAAACAAGGCAGCATCCTTCTTAGCTCACTATAGTGCAAGTCTCTACATGGGAAGCCCACCAGATAAAGATGCACATTAAAATGTAAACATAGAATTCTCAAATTCTGACACCCAGTCATTGCTGACCTTCCCATCTTCACTCAAGCATCAAGTGCCCCGCACGTCACAGAAGGTGAGTTCAAGGCCCATTCTGTTAATGCTTATCTGACTGAAATGCAAGACATGGATGGATTGCAATTTACTTATACACAAGATAAGCGCCCCTGATTCTGACTAAGCTGTCCCCAACATAAGCATTATCTTGAATGATTTGGTTTTCTCTTTAAAAACATACCTCTGTGTTTTTTAAGTTAATTAAACTCTGCCAAAATTCTGGAATCATTTCTTTCTATTGTTTTCATTTAGGTTCTAAAATCCAGAGAAGCCTCACATCAATATATAATTTAAGGATATATTCAGTAAGTAATCAACAGCTGCTTAGGTAAAATCACACTAGCTTAAAAACAGCTCAACTGTAGCAGGAGTGCTAGACAGACGTAAAAAGCAGGACACTAATGTCTGGACAGCGGGAGAGCAGTGAGCTAAGGTCATCCCACAGGTCAGCCCTGACAGCGACAGAGGTAGCAGCTCAGGACCATCATGACGGCAGTCAGGCATGTTTCAGAAGAGACTTCCATTAGGCTCCACCACTCAAGTTCCTGCAGCTGAGAAGTGCACAGTGAGTCTTCTCATTTAACCCACACTGTTACATTTGTGAAATTATCTTAGTCCATAATGGGACAAGAGAGAACACAGAGAACACAGGTGACTGTAAGAAGAGACTGTGGACTGTGTGAAAACATTCACAGTGCCTACCAAGGTACCTCCCACCACACTAACAGAGGTATGCCAGAGACGTCACTCTGAGGAAAGCTGGTCCACAGAAAGTGAAAACGTCACACACAGTTAATATAGGGAAACCTAATAACAAAAACAAAACAAAAAAACCCTTCTTTTTAAATAGACTGTTTCTATCCAGAGCACATTTAAATGTTTTACTCAAAAAACATACATTAAATGATTTCACACTGTGATATTGTATGCTGCAAGGATACAAAACTAATTTACAAGAATATAACATATTCGTGATTTTTTTAAGCATTGTCTATATGTGTTGTAAAAAGACACTTTAATGAGCATTAAAACAATCATGGAAGACCAATAATATGGCTAACTTTTGATTATGCAAAAACAGCCTACAACTTAAAAGCTCAAATGGTGGTAGTAGATATACTGAAATCAATCCCTTGTTGAGTAAATTCCATTTAGTCAATTCTTCAGATTAAAAAGCTTGACTAAATCATGGCTCTTGGCAGAATGGCCTACAAGCTGCTGGGGAGGCAGCAAGGTGAAAGCAGCTAGTGTTACCAAGAAGTGGGCCAGCGGCACGGGCTCTCACCAGCTCCACAGCATCCTACAGCAGACACCTCATCTCCTACAATAGCAACACTCAAAATGGATTGTACAAGCATCTATTTTCCTTAAGGAAATTGTTGGATTCCTAGAGAAAACAAAGCCCTTTGTCCAAAATTAGTACTATAATTTCTTTTCCTTTATGGTTTCTTAACTTGTTGACCCTCATAAATGTTAGCTAGTCTGAAGGTGATTTTGGCTGCTTCCAAGTTTGCCACTCTGAGATGAAATTACTTTCTCCTCTTTCTTTAGTTTTTGGTATCATTGAAACCCAGACACTCCCAGTCAGTGATGCCTCTGCTATCCCTGTTTCCTTTGTGCTCAGTCATTTCACTGGGTTTAAGGCATGCTTTGTGTATTTAGTTTGCAAAAATAAAACTTTTAGTACAAATTTATATTTTATACAAACTTTTATGGCACAAGCAGCAAATCTGCTCTTTTAAGAAAATATATAAATATCCTTTTCTTCTGTACAAATATCTCCAGTACCCCACTCACTTTATAATGTTAACTGTACAGGGTCTGCCTCACTCTGCTTTATAGCTCCCTCCCCCCCTCCAGATCTCAACCAGATGTGTATTTACATTTCCCGGTGGAGGCAGTCAGAGGAGGAGGGCCCCTCCTCAGGAGGAGTCTGTGCAGGGGGACGGTGGCGGTGGGTAGAGGTGATGCGAGTAACTCCTCTCAGTATACGGAGAAGGAGGGCAGCTTTCATAGTTCTCCTCTGCTGACAAGTATTGGCTGCGGGGTGTGGGTGGTGGGGGCACAGGCTCTGAGTCATAGTTCAAGTCACTGGTGTAGCCCTTGGCTGTTGCCACTGAGGTCATTCTCCGGCTAGGAGCATAGTCACTGTCACAGACATCAGTGCTGCAGGGTGTAGTGGGCGGTGCAAAGTGCCGGTAGCTGTAAGGCCTGTAGCTAATATGTGAAGAAAATAAAGAGAAGCACAGTTAGTTTTATGGAAGAATATTCTGTATCAGAAATCAGAGAAAGAGATATAAATCCAGTTTGAAAGCTATGAGCTGCTGCAGTTCAAATCTGTATGGATGGGTAGTCCTTGCCTGGCATGTGCAGGGAGGCCAGGGTTTAATCCCTAGGACCACCACAACCAAAAAGCTGTTGCTTTTAATTGGCACACATGAAGAAGCAATGGCACATTGACAAAAACATGGGTGGAGTTGGAGCCCCAAATATGCTCTTCTCGCTTGAGGCAAACTAAAATGTACGTGCTGTACTCAAGGCCCTGGGTTTGACCCTCAGTATCATATTCAAAAATAGAAAAAAAACAAACCAACTCAAGAGTTTTACTATTGACACACTTTGAAAATCTGTTCTATTTTTCCTCAGGTGCTGGGGAATGAACCCAGGGCCATGCTCACACAGAACAAGCGGACTACTGTTCAACTCCAGGCCTTGGTCAACCTGTTACACACCTCACACTTACAGATCTCAGCAGTTCCAGGAGCTTCACAGCATGTGGAAATGGGTCTTCTATAATCTATTCTCACTCAACACTCTTTGGTCATTTCACAATTGGCCTGACAGGTAAGTTAATGATGTCTGAAGACCTTATTTCTTTTAAAAGTAAACTACTACACAATCCAAGCCGAACTCCAGCCACATCATCCTGTTATGACTGTCATATGCAAAGGGAAACTACTCTAACTTGGAGTCGTGATCGTTTTGACTTCTGTGTGGTCAGGTATACAGCCCTACATGCAGTTTCACCTGAGTATCAAACTTTAACTTTAAATGCCCAGAGGGCCAGTCAACTGTCTACTTGTTTATATACCTTTTTAAAATAATCTCTAGTTAATAAGTCTGTAACCTGGGAATCTAAGAAAAGCAACCTGAAGAGAAGTACACTCATGGAGGTAAGAGCTGACCTAAACACTGGCTTGTCTGTGGATGATTTCCTACAACTTTATTGTACGTATGGCCACACTTCTCTTATTTCATACTTATCCTAGAGATCCACGCATTAACTGTCTCTAAAATACAGTGACTGCAAGAAAAGGGGCAAGAACAACTGACAGGCACCCATGCCTTCTGCTGTCACTCAGCCTTGCCCCACAGGCCCCACTGAGCAGGTTCCTGGGACTTTTACTGTCATTGCTAACAGGACATCATCATAGCACTTCTGCTTTTTTGTTTCATCTTTCTGTCCAAACAGAAGCCAAAGCCTGGGGAGATTTTTCTGAATTAAAACTGAAAAGACTAAAATCTTCTAGTCTCATTAAAAAAAAAAAAAAAAGGAGGGAAAAAAAAAGAAAGTTGATCAACAAAATTCTGTTAAATCTCAGCTAAAGAAAATCACGGCAATTGATAAAGAAGTTTGACAGATTCTAACCTACTTCAGACATGCGAAATGATTTAAAGCGGTCATATACTTTGCCTAATGTTCTTCAAGCTGAATTAAGTAAGTTTTTTAAATGTATCTGGTCTTGTTTTTCAATTTTCAGGCCTGTCTTTGTTTTGGCATTTTAGAATAAAACTGTGGAATGAAAAGAAATCTTACAATAATCCATAGAAACAATCATGTTGGAGGCAACCCTGTCTCAGTCTTAAGTGATTTTCGTAGGCAGTTTCCATTCTATTTCCATCACTGCAGAGTCCTCCCAGGCCAAACTGACTGAAAGGAAACACCACCCAAATGGTAAGGGCACTGACAGAACACAGAAGAAGAGTGAGGCACACATGACAGTAACAGACCTCCTCAACACACTCACAGTTAGCAGAGGTCACTTCCTGTTGTTACTTACAAACATGCTTCATTCACTTTAGTGAGACTTGTAGTAAGAAGGGTCACTTGTTGGTTCCCGGCTGCCCGGCTAGCTTAGACCCGAAATAACCACACAGAAACTATATAATTTTAAACACTGCTTGGACCATTAACTCTAGCGTTTTATTGGCTAACTCTTACATCTTAATTTAACCCATCTCCATTAATCTGTATATTACCAGTGGCTTACTGGCTAAAGTTTTGGCATACCTGACTCTGGCGGCTCCATGGCTTCTCTCTGACTCTGCCTTCTTCCTCCCAGCATTTAGTTTAGTTTTCCCTGCCTACCTAAAGGTCCAAAGCAGTTTCTTTATTCACTAACTGCCACACCCACGGTGATGTCGCCTGTGTGACAATGATGCCTTTGGCTCAAAGTACACGGGAAAGTAAGGTGAGGTTCCTGCTTTTGGGCTGTGCCTCCGGTGTTCCGCGGTAATCAGCTCAAGTCATGTCCTCACCGCTAACATAGATGGTCAGCTGCCTCTGCTATTCTGTTTCCTGATAACGCTCTCCGCTGTACTTGGCCAAGCATGTAATCTTATCAGAGAACCCCTTGATGTTTCCGGAAATGGTAATTCTGATTTGGATACTAAAATAGTGCTCGAGATGTCTCCAGTGCAAATTCTCTTGTGCAAATTCTGGTTGTAAGCAATAAGAGATCAGTAAAGGGAGTATTATGGATAAGTTACAGCATCAGGAATTTTTCTTAAGTAAAGACTGATGTAATAGGGGAAAACATAGGCTAAAATCCAGATATTATTAAAATATCCCCATTCTGGATATACAGAAACTAAGGAAATATCCATTACAAGATTAAGTATTCCAACACGGAAGGCTCATGGAGTAGTTAAGTTAAATAGGGGCTATATGATGGGAACCACCCAGGAGTACAACTGAGTCACTAAATGACCTCATTTATAGGAAGACATGAGGATGACAATCATAAGTTTGTTTTATATGAAAGACAAAAGCAGAATTACTTAGCTCTACCATTTATGGATAGAATTGCTAGATCCCAACCCCCATGGTGCTTGCTTCATAAGGAAGTATAAACAAGTATAATTCAGCAGATGCAGAGAGCCACTAGAGGAGATAAAGAAAGTTAAGAAAAAAGAAGGGCCATGACAGCAATTATGAGAAAGAAACTTTCTATTCCTTGATAAGATGTACCCACTGGCCTGAGGTTTTTGCTCCCAAGGACAGGAGTTTCCCTTCCCAGAATGTGTTATGTCTAATACCTGCTCATCGCTGATGTGACTAAAATAAACTTTCATACTGTGCCAACTTATGACACATGACCTTCTGGTTCTGTTCTTTGTTTGAATACTATATAATGAAAATGTGAATTCAGTAAAGTTGCAGCAGATTCAAACCACTCTCTTGTGTGTTGTGTCTGTCTGTCTATCATTCGCCTAACTTGTGCCTTCCTGGTACCAAGACCCTGATTCCCCCATGGTCTGAGGGGCTCCCCTGAGCCAGTCCGTGGCAATTAACCAATAAAAGCAACACATAGACAGAAGGACCTCCCACACCAGAGACTTGTGTATTCCATGGAACTACATGGAAAGTCTTTTATTCCAGGTTACAGTAGGTCAACCTGCTTCTGATTTCTTTCAATTATCTGTGCTCCACACTTCTGCTACCTGTGAGCTCTCACAGCTCTGACCTATCTTGCCCAGTCCTTAACTGCATTACTCTAAAAGCCAGCTGTGCAACTCTCTTTTAAATATAAAATAAAAAAGAAAGGATTTGGGGGTGGACAATGTCAAGTCTTGCCAAGACAAGAATCCCAATCTTTCTCTGGTGACTATGGTCTGTTCATTTGAGGGTTAGTATGTTCACAAATGGAATATGGAAAAGAAGGCGTGTCTTACCTGTAGGACCTATGTGTGGAGGGACTGTTGGAAGAATAACCAAATTCCATGGTATAATGTGATCGCTCTGTAGCAGGCGATGGTGGTGGGTTCAAAATCTAAAAGGGAAACAATTAAAATATTAAGCTAACAATAACATACATAGATATAGATGTAAAAAATCTTTATCTTCTATCTTTCCATCTTTCTGCCTATTCTTTTCCATTACACTATCAGCATATTCTTCTTTTCAAAACCATTACCTAAATAGCACTTCAAGACTGTGGCTCCCCTTTTCTAGGCCATAAGTTCTTTATCCCAAAAAAGTGGTAAGAAAAACAACAACAACAACAACAACAAAAAAAACCAAAACCTGTCACCCCCATTACTGGCTTGTTTGGCACTGACAGGCTCTAATTTTTTTAAACACAACTTTTCCATGTCTGTAGAAAAATTATTAATTTAAGTGGGATTCTAATGTGCTCTTAAATTTTATTTTTATACATGTAAGTACAAGAGCATATATGCATGCATGCAATTGAAGGCCAAAGGGAACCATAAATGTCCTTCTCAGGAACGCTGTCCATCTCCTTTAAGGCAGACTCTCATTAGCCTGGCGTGCACTAACTGGTCTAGATGGGCTGGCCAGTGTACTTCAGGGATCCTCCTGTCCCCACCTCTGCAATTCTTGGATTATGGTCCAGTGCCAGCTTTTTATCTTGGTGCTGGGGATGGAACGCAGGTTCTATTGCCTGCGAGACAAGCATTTTACAGACTGAACTACTGAACAGACTCTCAACCTACATGTTTCTTTTAGTGGGTTACAAATGAAAAGTCCGAAGTCTGTTTGGTACCTTAGTGGTTTATTTTTTATTTGAATTGTGAAATTATTATAATGTTTTCAACTATGCTTATTATTACAGAGTAAACTTAAAAGATTTATAAGCACAAGGCAGTGATGGTAAACTCTCACTGACTCCTACGTACTTAAACCCTACATTAACAACTATTTTCACATTACCATCACTGAGTACCCACATTTAAATGAATTAATTTAACATGCTATGTATTTTAACAGTGAAAGACAAAACAAAAGCAGACTGCTTACTGCAGGGAAGTAAGTGCCTTTGGTACTTGAAGAACTACTCGACGATGCTCCTGTGACGTGTGCTCGATCGTAGGGAGGCCCACTGCTTCCCCCCATGATACTGAGGGAACTGATCATTGATTTTCCTCGAGACATTCCTGAAGGAGATGAAAATGAAAGCTGAGTAACATCTACAAAGATAAAGAAATAACTAATCAACACTGAAGTTACAAGCAGCCCAACTAAAATGATTTATGTCCTCTTTTCCTAATAATACCTGTAAAGAGTTCATGAGAAGGGAACACTGCTGAAGTAAAAGCTCCATTCAGAGCCGGCTTCACATGAGGTCAGAGGAAACAGAGCCCTGCAGAGTGAGAGTTTGTCCCAGAAGACTTAAGAACTGAGGATGAAAACTGTGAACCAGGGTACATTTAACCAACAGATGAGCTCCAAAGAAAGCAAAGCCTTCTAAAGACAGGAGTTGATGCACAAAAGACACTCAAAACTACTAATGCTAAAGAAAAGATTCTACTTGTTCCAAATAAGTTTCCATTTCCACTTTCTGGAAATAGGGATGGCAGCAGGGGAGCATCATCATTCACCAGCTGAAATATTACAGCTGTTTACTTGAGAGTCACAACCACAGTAAATTCCTAGTTTCAGAGGTCATACATCTCCTCCATATTCATTAAAAGGCAAGATTCTTTTCATCAAAGGTACCACAAAACACTGGGAAAAGATTTACTGCCCAACAGACTCTGTTATAACTAACTTCACACCACTGTCACCAAATTAGATCCGAAGGCAGAGGTGAGTATGTTCCTTCCTTGTCAACCAGCTATTTCCAAAATCCTTGTTTATGGAAAGCACACTGATCTGTCTCTGGATTCCTTAATTCCTAGAGTCAATAGCCTCAGGTCCCCAGTGGTGAAATTAAATTGTAGGTGTTCACCAAAGCACTGGCTGACTTGCTTTCAATATAGTGTAGCCCCACAATGCAGTCAGAGACCTGAAGCTGGCAAAGTTATACCTAAGTCTTTCTGTATAGAGAGACAGTGTAAAAATAATAAAAAAAAAAATCACTCTCACAAGTTCTTAAACCCAAAGTAATCTAGTTTTAATCCTAGGCATGTCCTTTTTCCACAGTGGAAATTCAGTAATTTTTTTAGAGCTCAAACTGGACAAAACCAGATTCTCACAAACTAGTCTTTACTTACCTGGAAGAGATCCTGACAGAGAGCTTGGGTGAGGGACATAACCAAGGGGCACAGAAGCTGGGCCATGAACCACATAGTCATTAGTCATAGTCTCCCCATCTCCCTTCATACGAGGACACAGCATCCTTTGGCAGATAAAGTATATGGTTCCAGATACAAATATGGTGACAATTACTCCAATAACTGAACCAACTGTGTTGGTGGCCTGTGGTGCTGGCTCTTCAGTTGGATCTAAAATGGAAAATACTAGTTATCTAATGGAAAAACAACTATACATTCAAAATACCAATAAAAGAATGCAAAAATAAAAATATGTTGATAAACTATACACAGCTTACATAAATATATATATATATCACACCACATAAAAATATGAATTAAATGGCATCATTTAATTTAAATAAATTTAAAGAAGCTGCTGTTAAATGATGACAACAGATAAAGAAGTATCACTGCAAACTTCAGCCTGAAGAGAGAGGCCTCAAGAAGTCACCAAAATGTTCTCTGTGGAATGGTGGAGAAGCCAAAAGCAGCCGCAACTAGTGCCACTTAGGTCTAGTGAAGACATCTGTAAACCACGGACTCAGATCCAACCTCCACTGTCCTCAGGGCCCTGGCTGCCTGAGAGCATACACACAGGTCTCTAACTTGACTACAAGAGGACTCAGCAAGGCCAGAAAACTGGAGAAGGATCCTGCCCAGCACACCTACCTTCCTGGATTCCTGGCTACTTGAGTCTTTAAGAAGTAAAAGGAATGAAAAGAGCAAGAAGCACCCACTTTATTATTCAGAAGGGAAAATTCTTCCCTTCTGACTAGTTAACCCATAGATAATCTCATAATGAAGACCCTTTAAAACACCTTCTGCTTCCTGTTAAATCTCCCACCCATGTAGCTAAACTCATCTCTAATAGTTGCCTGTTGTGCCCATCAGCTCCAAACTAAGCCTGTGGGATCTACACCACATGCTCTCTTTAGTCCTTGCTAGCTACAATCACCTTTGTATTCTCTTCTATGCCTTGATATTCCTCCCCAGTGCCAAACTTCAGGAAAGAATAACCCTTTCTTGACATTCCTGCCCCACATTGTTGGTGTCTGGGACACACTGTTGATGGCAGGCTTCCTCCCTCACCACTGCAAGGAAATGGCCCACAAAACCTAAGAGCTGTCCGATTTGCCATATTCAAGGGACTCTTCATCTCACAGACCTCTCTGCATGGTCAACAGATTGGGCTCCTGCTTTCTTTTAAACAGTTTCTGCTCACTATGGAAAACACCACTCTCCTTGTTTTACTATGTTTATTTTTTTGATACAGAGTATCACCTAGTCCAGGTTGGCTTTAATCCTGCTATGTAGCTGGAGTCTTGACCCTCCCTGACTCTCTAGTGCTGGGGTCATGAGTGTTATGGCCATGCTCCGCCCTACTTACTAGCTCTGATTATTCCTGCTGTTATTTGTGCATGCCTCCCTGATTTATTACTACTTACTTGCTTCCTCCTCTACTCTCAGGAGATTTCATCCATTATCATAGCTTTAATTACCATCAATAATCTAAAGAGTGTCAAATACCTTCCTGTGCCATAGTCCTACTCAACCAATTTTCTAACAGTATTAACCGGACAGCCCATCATTACCTTTAATGTAAGATATCCCAAACTAAGCTCACCATTATCACCACCTCTCCCAGATCCAGAGGTAAAACAGATTGTAACTGGGGTACCAATTAAGAACAATAAAAACTGGCACGGCCTTGGCAAGCTGTAAAGTGTATGCATGTGAAAGCCATTTAAATTTAAAACAAAGACAGCAAACAGCACTACATTAACCAAGCATTACTCCTACACCACAAATGTTATGGTATTTCAGTGTTCCTGCTGCAAATCCTGGTTAATGACCCCAGTCACACTGTGAGGTACCTGTGGGTCAACTCAAAATTGCCAACTGTATCTAAGTGTTTGCAAACCCTTCTGTCTCTGCAATAATGAAAACCCAGCCTTCCTGCTTCTCCTGATCTAGATCATCTTCAAAAGCCTCCTGAGCATTTTCAATTACAGACTGCAAACCATTAGAAGATGGAGGAAACAATTTAGTGGGTTATAACCAGCATTTAAAACAAAGGAAACGGAAAAATCAAGATGTAGTGTACTTCATGTGCATAAAAACCACTGCAGGACACCTGTTTCTCTACACATGCATCTCATCTTTATACTTCTTTTGATGTGGTCCAAAAAAAATTGAAAACAAACAGCCTAATATATGTCCCTGCCTACAATCCTATTACCTTTAACACATTTTATGGCTTTGGATTTCATGTCCCCACCCTAGCCTGTTCTTAGAAATATCAGTGATTCTGAACTGTGAGTGGAGCATCACCTTCATGATCTATGCTACTATTCTCTCTTGGTGACACACTCAAGACACAGCTAATGCAGCAATCCCCTTTACTTACAGCAGTTCCAGAAAGTTGACTGGTTTCACACCTTCCTGGAGCTAAACAGAACATAGCATCTCTACTTATCTATAGAAAACACACTTTTATTCATCAACATCAATCACAAATATCGTTTTTCTATTCATGTACTCTATTTTCTTTTTTTTTTTTTTGAGACAGGGTTTCTCTGTGGCTTTGGAACCTGCGCTGGAACTAGCTCTTGTAGACCAGGCTGGTCTCGAACTCACAAAGATCCACCTGCCTCTGCCTCCCAAGTGCTGGGATTAAAGGCGTGCGCCACCACTGCCCGTCTTGGGATTACACACCTTTAATTCCAGCACTAGCGAGGTGGAGACAGGAGTGATATGGGTGAAGAGAGGAATGCAATGCGGGAGGAGGCAGTCTGGAGATGCAGTCTGAGCACGGGTGGAGGTAAAAGGTCTCAGTGGCTGCTGCACTGCTTCTCTCATTCCTTAGCTTTCACCCCAATAGCTGACTTCAAGGTTTTATTATTAAGAACAGTTAGAATTTGTGCTACAAGGTATTTTTCAAATTCTCCCTTGAGAACAATTTACAAGCTTCCTTCCTACTTACAACAGTCCAGTTCATCAGATTTGTCACTGCAGTCCACGTTGTGGTCGCATTTCTTGTGCTTTCCGACACACTGACCGTTGGCACAGCGGAACTGATCAATTAAACAAAGCACTAGAAAAACAGCACAGTTTAATTTTTAGCACAGTGTGAAGAACAATTCTAACAAGAGTCAAATGCTTTCGCCGGGCGGTGGTGGCGCACGCCTTTAATCCCAGCACTCGGGAGGCAGAGGCAGGCGGATCTTTGTGAGTTTGAGACCAGCCTGGTCTACAAGAGCTAGTTCCAGTGCAGGCTCCAAAGCCACAGAGAAACCCTGTTTCGAAAAACCAAAAGAGTCAAATGCTTTCTAAATAGACTCTAAAAACATATCAGGCTTAGACACAGAACGTGTTCGGTAGCTCTCCATGTACCGAGTCAGTTCTTAAGAAAACCTGTTGCTATGAACGAGCAAGCCTGGGCTCCATGGTTAAAGAGCACTGGCAGCTATGGAGGCTCACAACCATCTATAATTCTAACTCCAAGGGATCTGACATCCTCTTCTGGCCTCTTCAAGTACTAGGGTCACAGGTACACAGACAAACATGAAGGCAAAATACCCACACATTTTTAGAAGATTGAGAATCCTGACACTTCCTCTCTGGCTTCTTATTGAGATATGCCTATAATCTCCCAAGTGCTCCCACTACTGTGCTGCCAACTGCCAAGAGATTTTCACCAGAGCCCAACCAAAGCCATCACATGCCCCGGTAGCAGGCTTTCTCTGACCGCTAGCCCCCAAATCATGACAGAGAATTATTACCAAAAACAAATGCTTAGTCTTAGTTTAGGCTTGCTTCTGGCTAGCTTTTTAAAACTTAACCTGTTCATCTTCATCTATGTTTTTCCTTGGGGCTTTTTATCTTTCTTTCATTCTGTATACCCTATTCCATGTCTAGCTGGTGGCTAACTAGCTGTCTGGCCCCGGGAGACTCCCTCTCTCTCCCTCATTCTCTCCCCCTTCTCTCTCTTGCTGAGACTAGATTCCTCCTCCTACTTATTCTCCATGCCCGCCAGCCCCATCTACCCCTCTACTGCCTAGCTATTGGTCGTTCAGTTTTATATCAGATCAATTAGGTACCTTAGGCAGGCAAAGCAACACATCTTTACATCACTAAACAAATGTAGCACAAACAAATGTAACACACCTTTACATAGTTAAAGTAATATCCTGCAACATGCCCTTGACACAGCAGAACTGTGACCTAAACAAACCTCTTTTCTTTATAAAAATGCCCACTGTGGTGGTCTGAATTGAGCAGTACCTCATCACAGGCTCACATATTTAAACACTTGGTCCTTGGTGGAGCTGTTTTGGGAGATTATGGGAGCTGCAGCTTTCCTGGAGGAAGTACATCACTGGGGATGAGCTTTCTGAGTTTACACTCTCACCCACTTCCAGTTCGCTCCCTCTGCTTGGTTTCTTGAGGTAGACAATGTGATCTCCCAGCTTCCCTGCCTTCATGGACTCTCCCTCTGGAACTTTAAGCCAAAATAAACTCTTTATTCTTTAAGATGCCCTTGGTCATGATGTTTTATCACAGCCACAAAAAGTAAAAAAGATATTCACCACACAGGCATTTCAATAAAGTAGCAAAATGAGTAAATTAATTTGCAGGACCTTACACACATCAAATGGTTCAGATAATTAGCAACATGTATAATGTTCATGCCACAAATATAAAACCCAAATTTACTGAGAAAAAATGAATTTCAAATAATCTGATGCAAAGAAAGTATAAACCAAGCATCAAGGAATTCTTGATACCTTCACAGTTCTTCTCATCTGACTTATCCTGGCAGTTTGCATCACCATTGCATCGAAGGGCGCCATCAATACACTGCCCACTGGCACACTGGAACTGAGACTCTGAGCACACAGGACAATTGAGTTCATCACTGTGGTCTTCACATTCAGTAAACCCGTCACACCGCCAAGCCACAGGGATACAGTCAATGTCCCCGGTGAAACAAGTGAACTGCTGAGGAGAACATGTTGGAGGTTCTTCAAATGAACAAGGGGAGAGAATGACAAAAAGAACAGTGGTCACACATAAGTACAAACATTTATAGCCAAGTGGAGCTCATTAAAAATAAACATAGAGCATTTTACAATAAAGAGGATTTGTAGCCTGCTCATCTAATCAGTCATTTAGAGGCAGTAACCTATAAAAATACTGACATATTTTCTTGTAATTCAGTTTGAACAGGAATGAAATCTCTGCAACTCACTGACCTCACACACCACCAGGAACGATCATTATGATTACCAACTTCCAAGCATTTTAAAGTTAGCCTAGAATGAACATTTTTTCCAAGCTCTATAAGAGTCTCAAAAGCCTGCTCACAACCTCCTGAAGATCTCTATTACTTCCTTTTACTGGGTCAGAACACGGTCCAAGAGTGGAGTCTTGTGAGTGGAACTCTGACTGCTGGTGAGGAAACAAGAGTCTGAGGCTTGTCTTCAAAAACATCAAATTGTTATTGGGATGTGCTTTGGTGCCCTTTCCAGGTGTAGTGGGTAGGAGTGCGTTCACTTCAGAGTATTCATCACAACTGGCTGTTGTTATCTGTTTAAATGCCTCTATGGGAAAAATGTTTCTGCCACATGTGGCTTGTTCAACACACATGGCTTGTCTGCCGTATGTGGCCTTGTCCTTGTGATTGGACACTTTACTCATGTGATTCCTATTAACACTTGGAGTATAAATTGTCTGATCTCTGAATAAAGTTAGCCACTGCATAAGACTTTTGTCTGCCTCATTTATCAGCTCCATTGCCCCAGGTCCCACTGCCAGTCAGAGCAGTAAACAGGTGAGAACTGCTTGTAATAACTTTAAAGTGGCATTTGCATTTTTCACATCTGCACTGATGCTACAGAAGGAATTGTGGGAAAGCTGCAGGGACCTTAGTAGACTCAAGGCAGTTGTACCACAGTAGTAGGAGTCCCTGAAGTCACACAGCCAAGAAACCATGGCTTTAATGAGCAAAAACAGGCCAGTTTCTCTTAGGAGTGCTTTGGATGGTCTTGATAGCACATCCCTGTGATCTCAGCACTTTGGAGGTACAGGAAAAGCACTTAGGAGTTAAAGGTAATCCTTGGCCATAATGAGCTTCAGAGCAGCCTACACTACATGAGAGCCTTTCTTTTAAGAAAAAAAAAATACTCATGGTGAAATGTTAATTGTTAAAAAGTCAAGTCTCGAGTTCATTATTGTTGAAAAATGAAGGTTATGTTAAGTTCACATTGCACATCTAAGCAGGATCTAACCAGGCTAGTTTTAATAGGCAAGAATCTGCTCATACTATAAACATAAATCAAAATGGAGTACTGTTTTTATCTGAAAGAATGACCTACAAAGAAGCTGTACTCACACTCAGGTGTTTGGCAGGAATTAAACAAAAAAACTGAATGAGCCTATTACCAAACAAACCAAATAAAAACAATGTCTAGTTTTATAGCTAATCATAAAATAGGAACTTGGGATCAGAGATTCAAATTCTAAAAATCTGAATGTAACAAGGAACATCTACAGTTCAGCAGCACTGACAGATTCTTCTTGTGAGGGTGTTAGCACTAACAAATGTGAGCTTTTGATACTGCATAATAAAGAGGACAAAATCTGAAGGCCTCTGTTCATTTTCTATGTACGAGTATGTGCCTGCACATATGTATGTACACGGTTTCCTGGAGTCCACGGAAGCCAGGGCATCAGCTACTCCAGAACCGTAGTTACAGGTGGCAGTGCGCTACCACAGGGGGCTAGAAAACGCATCTGGGTTCTCTGAAAGAGCAGCAGGTACACAAACCATCTCAAGCCCCTCTAGAGACTTCTGAATGGAATTCTAATACTTACAAAGCATTAAGTTCTGAAACTATAAAATGTCATATAAAATCTACAGAAAATAACTAGATGGTACTGCTGGGCATGGTGATGTTCATAAACAATTTTGGCAACTGGGAGATCTCAAGTTTATGCGTCAGATAGGTGCATAAAGAGATCTTGTCTCAAACAATGATAACAACAATAAAAACCATATCAGGGGAAGAGCAGAGCTAGGGGTTGAGGCAATGTCTCATTTTGTAGTCCAAGCTTGCTCAAACTCACATTAATCCTAGCTTAGCCTCCTAAATTCAGGGGTTACAGGCACAATCTACCACATGTAGCCTTCTTTTCCTTTCCTCCCCCTTACCACCCTCCCATTTCCTTTTTGTTGTGCACATGTACATATGTACGTACAAGTGACTGTCCATGTTTATACAGATTATGTGGAATTCCCCTCTGTGTGCTATGAATGTTTTATTACCACTGGTTAATAAATAAGCTGCAGGCCAGAATATAGTCAGGCTGGAAGAGATACAGAGAGAGAGTAGGTGGAGTCAGGGGAAAGCCATGTAGCTACAGAAGGAGTTAGACACTTCAGAGCCTTACAGGTAAACCATGAGCCTCGTGTTAAAAATATAAAATAATAGGAATGGGTTAATTTCAGATGTAAGAGTAAGCTAGAAATATGCCTAGGCTATTGGCCAAACGGTGTTGTAATTAATATAGTTTCTGTGTGATTATATGCATCTGGGCAGCCAGGAAACGAACAATCAGCCTCCGTCTACATATACAGGTACTGGTCAGAGGAGGATGTTGAGAGTCCTGTTCTATTGCTCTCTGCATAAGACAGAGTCTCTCACTAAACCTGGAGCTACCCAGCAAGCCTCACTGATTTCCTACCTCGCCACAGCACTAGGGTCACAGGTACACACAGCCATGCTTATTATTTTTTACTTATTTTTTTACAGGGTGTTTGAAATCCTCATGCTTGTGCTGCAAATGTTCTTACCTACTGAGTCATCATCTTAGAGCACCCCCCACTCCTGCTTTTCTTTTTTAAGAGTCAAGGTTTCATGTTTTTCTACTAAATTTCTGGGCTCAAATAATTCAAAACCAACCAAGTAGGTTAAACTGGCACCACAGGTACATGCCACCACACAAACAATGTGTGTGCATACACATGCGCATATATGCATATATACATCTTTGGTAGCACTGGGAATAGAATAAGGACTTTGCTTGTATCACTGAGCTATATTCCTAGCTCAACACACATTTTAATATAATAAAGAAATATAAATTAATGTTACAATCAAACCTACAAGAAACTATGATTGTCAAGATTTGGTGTAGAACTCAAGATGAACAGCCATCTTATTTGGAAAGGCTACCATTATTATGTGTGCCTGTTCGTGTGGGTATATGTACAGGTAGTCCAACAGCTGACGCCAAATATTTCATTCTATTACTCTCTGAAACAGGCTGACTAATGAGCTGTGGGTTCAGCTTTCTTCTGATACCCAGGATTACAGATGTGTACATCCACCCAGGCTTTTGATGTGTGTACTGGGCATGGGAACTGCTAGTGCACAGGCACATCTCTCCAACCCCTGGAAATGCCATTAGTACAGTCTGTTTTCTAACAATCTATGTGGGGCCCAGTTTCCTTCATATGTCCCAACCAAAACTATGTATTACAGAAGAACAAGACAGAAGCAGTCATGAAGATCCAGTAGAACATTAAAAGGATACACACAAATTTACAATGATGTAAAAATATAAAAACTGATACTGTTATCATGATTTCCTTATTTTACAAATGGGAAAAATGAGAGTCAGAAAGGCTAAGTGACTGTTCAAGGACACACAGATTACCATACAGGGATGGTGGTCTTTAAAATGACAAAAGTAGAACTAGAGCTGTCTTTAAAAGTCTCTTCACTTTATCACCTTGGTGTTTGTTTGTATGAGCAAAGTCTTGCTGTGCAGACCAGGCCGGTCTCGAGTTGGAGACAATCCTGCCTCATCCTTCTAAATGCTGGGATTCAGGTTTGCACCTCCATACTTAATATGATTTCATTAAAACACATGCTAGTAAATTCTCTAAGAAATACAGAAGTTTACCATACCCTGACCAGAAATGCATCATCTTTAAAATAGACTCATACAGATTATAGGTGGACAATTTACTTGGTAAATCTGAGGGATTATTTTCTTAGAGTTTATTATGCTTTCAAAAACTTACTAGATTGGGGGAAGAATTTAAAAGCATAAAAATCTGACCTATTTCTTAAAAAAAAAAAACCAAACTGAATTAGTTAAGATAGGGAAAGGTAGTAATAACAAAGTAAGTTACAACATAGTCCCACTGTGTTAATATGCAAACTGGTAACAAGGACTGCAATCCAAAGTAGCTATTCAAGGTCTCACAGGGATCCAAATGCATTTGATGAATAATTAAGATGATATTATACAAGAGGAGAAACATGCAAAATGAAAGAGAATGTGCCACAGTGACATCAAAATGAAAGAGAACTTGCCACAGTGGACATCAAACAAACTCAAAAAAAAAAATCAGATAAAACTAGAGAGCAAGCTGGGAAGAAATAAAATACTACATAAGATGGATAGGTAAGCCAAGCTCAAATAAAATACTTAATAAGATGGATGGGTAAGCCAAGCTCAAATAAAATCATGTTTCAAAAACTGGACAGAAGTTTAGATTTTATGCTTCATTTACTTCTACTGTGGAATCAATAAGTTAAAAGACTGTATATAACATGTACAGATTTTTTAAAAATTAAATATCAACAGTTCCTCACAAGAGAGTAACTGCAGTGTTACATAATCAACTATGACTTGGCAACAAAAAAGTGCTGACACATTTGATATAATATTCGATCTCAAAAACATATTATGTAAGGAAAATCTAAAAGCCCAAAAGATTACATGCCATGATTCCACTGATAATATTCAAGAAAGAAACTAAGTCTGTATGGAGCAACAGTCTGAAGAGCAGGTGCTTTTACTAGAGAACTGTGCTTTCCTCTTTTCCCATCTTCTTTCCTTTCCTTTCCTTCTGTCCCTCCTCTGCCTCCTCCTTTCCCTTCCCTTCTCTGTGGTGGAGGACTGAGACAAGTTCCCACTAACGAGCCCAGTCCAGATTCTAATTCATTCTGTGGCCCAGTGATTCTGTGGCCCAGTGCTGGATCACCGGCAAATACCACTGTGCACATTTTCTTCTGTGACTGCTCTGACCCTTCTTTCCCACCCTCCCTCTTTGTTCACTGGTTTTTGTTGCTGTTGCTGTTATTTTGAGAAGAGATCTCACATTGCCCAGGCTGACCGCCATCTCCCAAGAGCACTTTCTTAACAGCAACACTCCATATCTTGGGTCAGGTGACAACACAGCTGTATACTTTTCTAACTTGCCATTTGTTTTTACATACAAACAGAAAATGTACTTTATCAGCAAAAAAAATTATGTCCCTTTAAAAGACATCTAATTGGAAGATGAGACCATGATTCAGTTTTATCTGTTAACACAGTGAGAAATTTCCTCAGGATTTGTTTTTAAAAGCAAGTCTAGTGTTCTGTACAGAAACACAATTTTTAAAACTGTGACAAAATACATGTAACAAAAATTTACCAATTTAACCATTTAAATTAACGGTACCTAGTTCAACAGTATTAAATATGTGTACATTAATCTGCAAGGTTTGATTTTGATTTTGTCTTAATTTATTTGTTCTAATAACTTTTCCTTTTACATAATGTCTCCCTAAGTTGTCCAAGCTAGCCTCAGACTCGTAAGAGCTTCCCCGAGGAAATTACAAGCACATATTCCATGCCTAGCAATGTTTCCCCTCTTTCCTTCCCTTTATTTCAAATTCTAGGGCTTAAGTTTTCTGTGCATATTAGATCTCTAAAGAGGAACACCCTAGCCTCCTACAGCAGTCAGTTCCTTCCAGAAGGGGACATTCTTATTTTCAGTCTCACAGAGTAGCTCTCCTCCTCTTGAAGTAACATCATGGAATGTTATGTTTTTGTGTGTGTCTAGATCTTTGGTGACAAAAATTCTGAGATTTGGTATCATAGTCAAGTGTGCATCATAATCACGTCCATGTTCTCAAATTGTACGCACTACCTTGAACTTCAAGTGTCTGTAATATAAGCAGAACACATTGCCACTGATATCAAGATGTTTCTTTAAAAAGTCAGAAAGATAAATTTGTAATCCTGTTTTATCACTACTTTTTATATTCTGAATATATATTTTCTTTAAATCTTGCTTTAAAGAAACGCATGCCTTTACAAACTGTCCTTAAAGAAGAAAACACTTTCTAATAGTAAACTGCAATGCTCAGAACAGAACCCAAGGCCTCACATGAACTGGCAAGTGCTGTATTGCTCAACTACACTCCTAGAAAGAAAACATCACTGCAATAAGATTGTTATCCCAGGTACAGTGGCAGAGACTGTGTGGTCCCAGTTATTAAGGAGGCTGAAACAGGAGAACCAATGGCAGTGGAGAAAGCCAGTACAACGAAGTCAGACTCTGTTTCAAAAAATGTCAAAGATTCCAGCCCAACAGCTCCACAATCTATTAATACATGTCGTAAAATAGGAAACATTTAAGATACTAAATGAAGGGCTGGTGGTGAGTCAGTATTACAAAGAAACATGTAAACAAGTCTAAATAACAATCCATTTTCCCCTTACACCAAGTATATTTTTATATCAACTTCATAATTACAATTATTTAGTAAGTGAATAACTTAGGGGGGAAATAAAGCTCAGCAGCAGAACACTCCTAGGTTCAACCCTCAGCACTAAAACTAATTTTAACTCAGCTGCTGTATTTAACAATTTTTCAAATAATAGAAACTAGATTCTTTTAAATCACACTTTTGCAGGTAACAGCATACCACAATTGTTTTTCTTCAATTAAAATTAACTGTGAATTATCTCCGGGAAGAGGACTTCTTAATGAAAAGTATGAACAATATCACGGTACCCAACACTGTCACACTATGAATTAACAAAAGAGCACACCAATTTGTCATGCCTCATGAGTGACTACACACTGAGGAGAGGGCACACTAGGTGTGAATGTGAAAACCTGAGGTGAGAACCCACACGAGGCTGGACATGTTAGTATGCATCTGTAAACCCAGTTTGCCTATGGAAGGTGGAAAAGTGGGCAGGAGAATCCCCAGTAGCTTAGAGGCCTGCCAGCCAGGAGTGCAGTGATAAACAGACACTTTATCTCAAAGTGGAAGATGAAGAGAAGCACTGAAGCTGTCTTTTGCACTCGCACATGTTAACATGCATGTGTGTACCCTTACATACATGCATACATATACACCATAGGGCTTTTTAATTTTCTTTTATTGTTAGTTTTTATTTTTGTTTTTGCTCTTCTTTAAAATAACGAGAAATCCTGATGGATTTGAACAAAAGGATATTCTTTTCACTGGACACACTCCAAACAATGACACCTATAGACAAAATCTAGAATTCAATAGGCAAAGACCAGAGTGAATTCATCTTACTACTCCCTCGAGGAGTGGGGAAGCTACTGTATTATTAGGAAATATAATTCATAGACTGAAAATATCACCAACACATATATAATGAAATACTATTTGACTTAAAAAAAAAAAAGGAACTCCTATTATCTGCTACAAAGAAACGAGCCTAGAGAAAGTATGTTAAAGGAAGGCACAAAACAGTGTACATTACACAATCCCGTTTGTATGTGAAATGTATAAAATCCAAACACACAGAAATAGAGCTTGTTAAAATGGTGATCACTGGCAGCTGTAGTAGTAGGGACAAGTCTGGGGAGCAGAGAGGAAAGAAGCCAAGTCTGGTAAGTGTACAAATGGCCAATTAAGTCAGGAAAAATAGCAATCTCACTGCCTAGCCATAGATGGCTAGATCAGGATATGGAATTTTGGCTTGCACAAGAAAGATTTTAGCATCTTTACCTCCACAAGACAGTTCATCCTGAAGCAGAACTAGGTGCATGGGGCAAGAGCATCTTGTAGTACCATCTCCTTTTACAAGGCAAATATGGGAACAGCCACCATTATCCTGGGCACAAGGGTGCTGTCCTGGAAAAGAACGTAACTATCAAAATCAATGACTTATGAACCACAAACAATATTAAATATAAAGTAAGTCCTGATTTATTTCTATATTGTGTAATTCCACACTCTATCCCTATACAACCTATAACAAAATATCTATGTATAACCACTACATGGAGGACGGGGAATGAGATAGGAGTCTTTATTGTCTGAGCTAGTTTTAAACTCTTAGGTTCAAGTGATCCTCTTATCTCAGCCTCTAAAACTACTAAGATTACAGGTATGCACAACATGTAGTATGTTATGTAGGTATGTATATTTCATCTTAAAACATTATTTAAAAAGGGCTGGGAGAAGTGCTCCATGTTAAGAGTCCTTGGCATAAGTGACGCCCTGGGTTCAATCCTCAGCATAAACAGCAACAAAGCTAAATAAAATGATGAATAAAGCTATGAAAGAAACATAATGAATAAAACTTAGCTGTGATAGGCTTATGGTAACTTTTTAGCTAAGATATTAGCTGGCCATAATGCCATATACCTATATTCCAGTACTTGGGAAGCAGAGGCAGGAGGAGCCCATAAGTTAAGACCAGGACTGCTTACACAGCAAGTTCCAGGCCAGCCAGAACCACAGAAGACCTGGTTTCAAAAAGCCAAATAATAAAAAAAAAAAAAATGACTTATAGAACTAGAAAAATTGCCAGGGGAAATTGTTGACACTTATATAGTTTTATTTTTAAAACTGAGACTTCTAAAGATTTTAACTGAGAACTTTTACTTCTAAAGGATAAAATTATTTCACTTTTAAAAGCATATTTTAGCTTGATCTATTGGGAGCTCATCAAATCCAGCTGGAC
>JAQHUG010000135.1:662736-701053 GCA_028555095.1 Dicrostonyx torquatus
TCTGGTGCCTCTTCTGGCCTGTAGGCAAACACACACACAGAAAACAACAACGCCACTCTCACTCTTCCTGGCTTCTCAGAACATGCACAGTCCACCTGACACACAGGTTACGGACTAATCCTACAAATTGGACTCAATGCCCAAGAACAGTGATACAAAGAAAAAGAGATTAGCTTCTGGATGGTACAGTAATGCTGAAGCATGGATAGTAATTCTTGGCACCTCTAGGGTTTGGTTGTCATTCATGCTCTCAGGGAATCTCATGAGGAAAAAGGAAGACCATATACAACATCAAAACTTTTATGCAATATAATTCAGAGATGTGTAAGAATTTTTTTTTTTGTGTGTGTGTGTGTGTGAGAGAGAGAGAGAGAGAGAGAGAGAGAGACAGACAGACAGACAGACAGACACTGAGGACTGAACCTAGGCAAGTGCTCTAGCAGTGAGCTACGTGATTCCTAGACCCCAAATGGCACCTCTTCCATCTGTAACTCCAGTCACAGAGTATCCAGTACCTCATTTGGCCTCCATAGGTACCAGGTACACATGTTCTACAGACATGCATTCAGGCAAAAAGTATTATTTTTTTTAAACTTATGTTTCAAAACAGTGGAAAGAACACATTGTCTAGTCAATGATGCTGACTAAGTAGACAAAACTGCAAGATTTCTTGTCTTATCAGCAAACAGACTCTATGAATCTGTATACAAGGTCCAAGATGATTACAGACAAAAACTCCACTAAACAAAGCCAAGGTTGGTTAACAGGCAGATTCTCCTTTACCATATATGTACCTTAACAGTGAATTCATATTTTGACTCCACAAAAAAAAAAATCTAGAAATTCAGAGTAGAAATGGAATATGGGTACAGTGGTATGTAACCACCATCTTAGGGGTTCAGGGGCACAAGCAGGCAGGGACAGCTCAAGTTTTCAGCCAGTGTGGTCAACGGAGCAAGGCTTTCCTTAAAAGAAAGGGGGTGGGACGGACTGTGAACAGCAAGAAACAGGGAAATGCAAACTATCAGTCAATACAAAGTTTTGTTCAATTTCAATAAATAAAGTAAACAATTGCTAATATGATGTACATTTTAAACTACTGGACTTGTAAAAACCTCCAACACTACCATGTGCTAAAGAGACAATTCTCATACAGTGCTGATAGGTTCTTTAGACTGGTATTACAACTTTGGAGAGAATCTACATTCATCTTTTTATGTCAGTACAAGTGTGTGTGCTATTGCCTATATTGCATAGAAATTCCACCACTACTTTTAGGCCACTGAGAAATATTCACAGAAAGGTTCATGCAGCACTGTGGGGAATGGTTGGCTTTTGTTTTGTTTTTGAAACAGGTTCTTGGAATTAGTCCAGGCAGGTCTCAAAATCAGAACCTTCCCACTTCTGTTTCCAAGTGCTGAAATTACAAGCACTTAACCACAACTGCTTTGTGTGGTGCCAACAGTCAACATACTGACATGCTACAATGTATTTCTCCATGAAAGACTATCACAAATAATGCTCCATGATGCTCAGTATTTCTGTGAGACAATCATCTAGAAGAGAAATGGCCAAATCAAAGGTTCTAACCCCTATAAATCCTGATAATTACTGGCAGACTGTCTTCCACTGTAGGAGGGTCCGTCTTTATTTCTGTGCTTTGATTGGTTAAATAAAGACTCTGCCTGCCTTGTAAGATAGGTCAGCCCTTAGGTGGGCAGAGTAGACAGAACGGAAGTTCTGGGAAGAGAGAAGGAAGTGAGACAGTCACCATGAAGCTCCCGCCGCAGATGGAAGTACCGTAGATCTGTCCGGTAAGTCACCCACCTCGTGGTGACATACAGACTTTTATAATAGTCTGTATTATAATAGGTTAGTTTATGAGGTGAGGGCTAGCCGGGAAGAGGCTAGAGATAATGGGCAAGGCAGTATTTAAATTAATACATGTCTCATGTGGTTATTTTGGGCATAAGCAAGCAACCAGCGGCTGAGCGGGCCAGCAGCTGGGGGCTTGGGAGCCAGGCGCTGGGAACACAACCCGCACCTCTCCACCCCCTTACAACATTCCACTAAATGTTCTACTTTCTATTTACCCCACAGTGTCCTGGATTTGTGGTGCTGGTGACAGGACTCAGCACAGAATCTCAGGCAGATGCTGTACCACTGAGTTCCACCACCACCCTTAGGAGAGTATGTTATTTTTACCATTCTGGCAAGTGCTGGGCATAATAAATCTTAATACACTTTCACCACTCTGATAAAAATAAACAGTGTATTATTTCAGTTTTATTTTCCTGGTCTCTAATGAGGCCATACATAAACTGGACACCATTGAATTATGACAGAAGAAGTGACTATAATTACAAACAAGACCACGGGGAAGCAAAAGGGTTAAAGTGAAGACTTTGTTAAGGGTGAGCAGGCTTTTCCTTGAGTGAGAATACTCTGAAGACTTAAGAAGAGACATTAGGAAACACACTTCGGAACACTGTCTGCATATAGAAAAGTGTTTCTGAAGTTTACGACATGCAAACTTTCACATGAAAAAAGGAGCAGAGAGACCAACCATAGGCTGGAGTGCAGAGAGGACAGAATAAAAAATAGAACAGTAATGTAAAAGTAGAACAGAAGAATTAGTAAAAAACAAAAAACAACAACAACAACAAAAAAAACCCTTATTTTCAGATCAGTAAAACTGCTGAATACTTAGGGAATGAAGGAAGTAATATCAAAGATCTCCCCAACTAACATAATGTAGAATATATTTAAAGAATAAAATTACAATCATGCATAAAAATAACAAAAGAAAAATACAAATTCCCAGTAGTGAAATCATCTTAAAACTCAAACCAAAATACAGAAACAGTTTTGAGGTACCTGAGAGATCACTGCTTTCAATTCGCCGAAGATCTGAATCAGCCCAGAAGAGCTTGCCCAGCCTGCTATCAAGTGCCAAAGCAATTGGTTTACTTAAGCCACTGAAAAAGAGGACCTCCCGTTCTGTTCCATCCAAAGCAGCCCGTTCAATTTTAGGAGATCTTTCCTGAAGATTGGTAAAATACATATACCTGAAGATAACAGGAGAAAATAAAAAAATTACTGAAGAATCAATACAAATTGAGGGTACCAAGAAGTTTTCAGAGTCAAATTTCACAGATTAAAAAAAAAAAAATCAATATCCAGAGAGATCTAGTTACAAAATTTTAAGGCATTTCTCCAATTCAGCATTTTAATTACTAGTGAGACATATAAATCATTTATAAGTTTCACCCCTTTTCTGTAACTCTAGACGTAAGCCATTTCCTTGTTAACACCTTTATCGTCTACTGAGATACAACTGAACACTGGATTTTTTTAATCAAATGCAAATTCTATTAAATAAAAGAAGACATATTTATTAGTTATTTACAATGTAGCTGAAGGTTTAGTAATAACTATGTAACTGGAAAGGAATAAGCATGAGTAAAGACACACAGAGTGAACCCTGAGATTCCAGAAGTGGGAGGATCATATCTGGCTGGGGGATGAAAGAGGTCAAGAAAAGCTAAGCTACACAGAAGATGTGGTGGTGAAATGGTCCAGGTCTATGGGTGGGATTTAGAACTAACCTAATGAAAGAACTCTGGGCAGTAAAATCAGAAAAAGCATAAGAAAATGCAGGGCCAAGCACACTGAATGGAGTTGATAGCTGGGGTAGGGAGGACAGAGAGGGCATCAGAGGCGAGAGTCTCCGCCTACAGCTTCTATAACGCACCCTTTCTCGGGGTTCACCACAATGGCTCGAGGTCTATCTTGCTCGCCTTTTAGAACCACTCCAACTGATCGGCCATCTAATCGTGTCACATCAATGACATTGGTAGCTTCACAGGTCCAGTAGATGTAACGGCTATAGATATCAATGCTGAGGTCATAGGGCTGTATTTCCAGGTTCTGATTTGGAACTGAGCTTACAACTACAGTAAAACCCTAAGGAAAAAAAACACATACACACAAATTAGATTCCACACCTGACAACTACAAGGCCATGAAACACAACTCTTCATTTGTGTGGTCACACCTCAGAAGGGTATCTGGTCTTTGGGGACATTTCTTAGGGTTTTATGAGTGATATACCTGCCTGTTAACATACATTTCAAATATCCTCTTGGGCTATTTTATGGAGCAGAAGATGCTGAAGACAGCATAGATAGTCCAGGAACCTGACAATGTTTTGATCACAAGGGGTAACAGCTTTTCCCCATAACTATAAACATCTGTGACTCCTCTAGAGCAGTAGTTCAATCGAGGGTGATACTGTACCCATAGGCATTGGGAATATCCAGAGATATTTCAATATTAAGATGTGAAAAACCTACTACTGGCAACTACTGAGTGAAGACCAAGAATGCTTCTAAATATCCAGCTGTCCATATATAGGGCAGCCTCCTAGAAACTATTTGGACACAGGGTCTTACTCTATAGGCCAGGAGCTTCCATTTTTAAGCTTCATGCTGGGACTACTGCCTTTTACCAAGATGTCTGACTACAAATTAATAATAGTAATAATAATAGTAGTAGTAGTAGTAGTAATTTTTTCTTACAAAGTCAACCAAGAGTAGATTTGTTTATATTGTCCAAATAAATTTATTTCATTTACTAGGGTTCTGAGTTAGTATAACCTTTTAAAAAGTTACTTAATTTATTTGCTGTATCTTTGGCTGTATAATTCTCTCTACTAGTTATTTGCCATTAGTACTGGCCTACAGTAGTACAAGGTACAGCTGGAGTACAAAGTATGACCTCATTGTTAAATGATCCCTCAGTACTCCAATATATACCACCTTCCTTGTTCTTTACTGTAAGGCTAGACACAAAGTAAAGTTAATATTTCCCTAAATTTTAACATTCAAAATCCAATTTAAGATCTTTGCCACAAGGAGACAACAGACAGCTATTGTAACCTTAAATTTATACTTATTGGCCCCAAGGAATTATAAATAATAGTACTGAAATCCATGGTGGTACATAGGCACAGATAAGATTGATAGTTTCCTCATTCTCATCTCCAATTCCCCAAATAGCAAATAAAAGAAGAAGAAGAAGAAGAAGAAGAAGAATCAGTAACACATTGTTGATATTTTTAATTTTACTAAGATTATCCTGTTTTTTAATCAATGAGTCTGGTAAATAAAAGATAGTGATGTAACTATTAAAATACCTACCATTAAACACACAGGGGCTTTATGCCTTGCATTCTGTTCACCAAAAACATTCCTAAGATTTCTAGTGAGTGATAGAGCTGGGACCAGAACAAAGGCGTACTCGATTTTAAAACATGTACTACTGTATACAAAGGGATAATGAAGAAAAATAATGGCACAAATGGATGTGACCAGTGGTGGAAAAGTCATTAATGACCTCACTTTCCTGATAAAATTTCCAACCCGATGCCATCACCAAATAATAATAATGTAAGTAGAATAAAGATATTTTGGATAGTAAAGAAAGTACTATCCCTAGATTTCCATGTCCCCAGTAGACAGATGAAGCAGTGTGGATGGTTAGAGCAACTCTAGTCAGAAACTCCAGATTAAGCCTGAGTTACCTGGCCACCATCTTCTTGTGCCTTTCGGATCATGTTTTGTCGAGAGTCAATCCAGTAAAGCTGCTTGTCCAAAGGGTCATAGTCAATGGCCCTGACATTCCGAAGGCTGTGGATGGGAAGGATGATGTCGGGACTCTGCTGTTCATCAATCACCATGCGGTTGATGGCACTCTTCTGACTGAAGAGCAGGAAGGTCGTAGGAGCTTAAAAAAGAAAAGAGCAAGTCTGAAATACAGGGACTCTGGTCTCCACCACCCCAAGGTTTGGTGAGCCTATTTCATGCATCTGCAGCAGAACAACAAATTAACACTGAGTGGAGCCCCCTTTGGCACACCTACAGAAACTTCCTCCAGAGCGAAAACAATCACTACTCTGGCTATAAAGCCAGTTACAAATTGTTTCCTGTTCACTGGGCCCTGCATTTTCTTATTGCTCTCTCTGGTTTTACTGCCCAGAGTTCTTGCATTGGTTTAGTTCTAAATCCCACCCATCCCCCAGGACCATTTCCCTGTCACACCTTCTGTATAGCTTCCCTTGACCTCCTCCACTCCCACCCAGATGTGGTTCTCCTATTTCTGGAATCCAGAGCTCACTCTGTGTCTCTTTAGCAATACTCACTCTTTTCCAGTTGGCCTTTACTTAACTATTTAGCACTAGATCTTCATGCTGTACATAAGTACTAGACCTTTGACTCCATTGTAAATAACTAGTATGTATTCTTTCATTTAATAGAGGTTTTTATTTGATAAAAAATTCAATGCTCAGTTGCATCTGAATAGGTAAGGGAAATGGCTTACTTCCAGAGTTACAGAGCAGGGAAATGGCTTACTTCCAGAGTTACAGAAAAGAGATGAAACCTATAAATGATTTGTGTGTCTCATTTTTAGTAATTAAAATGATTAGAGAAATACTTTAAAATTTTGTTGCTAGACCTCTGTGGGTAATGATTTTTCATCATCCAGCCTGTTTTCCTGTCTTGCAGAAATAACAGAGATCTTATTTTTAATGAATCATTTGATAAAGACATAAGAAGCTATAGATTTCATTTGCAAAGGAAGGAAATAAAAATGATCAAAAAAAGCTAACAATAGATGCTTACTTTGGAGCAGCTCAAGAGAGGAGACTTGCCTAGCCTACACAAGGCCCTATGTTCAAGTCCCAACATGCAGTTAGAAAAGATAGACACTTTTACATTCATCTACAATAATGAAAACAAGTATTAAGGTCAGGCATAGTGGCTCTTGCCTCGAATCTCAGAGCTGTAAAAAATAAGTCAGAAGGGTCACTGCATATGTGAGGCTGGACAGTGTAAGAAAGTATCTAAAAACCAAGAACAAAAAACAGGGGCTTAAAAAATGGCTTAGTGGTTAAAAGTGCCTGCTGCTCTTGTAAAGGATGCCAGTTCAGTTCCCAGAACTCACACAGCAGATCACAAGGATCTGTTACCCCAATTCCAGGGGAACATCCTTTTATAACCTCCATGCACGCACGTACACACACATAGGCAAACATTCATTCACATATTAAATAAAGTTAAAAAAAAAGAAAGAAACAGTAAGGGGAGGAAGTGGGAACTCGGATTGGTATGTAAAATGATAAAAGATAGTGTTTTTTAATTAATTAATTAAAAAAGCAAGCATCTATATCTTTGTTTAAAAATGTTCTGTTTCCATGGTATGATGATACTCTAACTCATAAAACTAGAAAATGTACAAAGATAACACTTCCCTTTCCCAGGGACAGACCTCTCATTATTTTGTGGTCATCTTCAGTTCAGGAAAACATCTGAGAAGTAGAGAGGCAGGAGCCTACCAAATGATTTCATGGCTAGCCTGGGTATAATGATAAGAACCTACCTTCAAAACAAACAAACATTACATTTAAATGTATTACCAACAACAGCAAAACCTAAAAGCATTTTAAAATCCTAATTAAAATACAGCCCACCTCCATTATTGATAAAGACAGTTTATCAGTACCAGATCCTTTATGTACTGTATTTTTTCTGTATACACTGGTTCAGAGCAATTGTTGTGATCCAGGAAATAAAAGGGCAGTATCTGCCTACAACTGTTGCTCTTGCTGCAGTACCAGGTTCAATTCCCAGTATCCACAAGGTGGCTCACAGCTTTCTCTAACTCGAGTTCCAGAAGATCCAATGCCCTTTTCCTATCCCCACGAGCACCAGGAACACCTGTGACTGACATGCATATATGCAGGCAAACAGGGCAATAAGAAAAAAATATAATAACATACCATAATATAATTGCCACTCTTAGCTGTGCAGTGGTGGCACACACCTTTAATCCCAGCACTCGGGAGGCAGAGACAGGCGGATCTCTGGGAGTTTGAGGCCAGCCTGGTCTACAAGAGCTAGTTCCAGGACAGGTTCCAAAAGCTACACAAAAACCCTGTCTCAAAAAAACAAAAAACAAAGCAAAACAAGATTGCCATTCTTACTACTTTTCACTTTGGAAAAAGTGTGAAGGAGAATTATCATTATCTGAACACAAGTATTCAGGATACTGTGACAGCTGATATCACAGCAGAGATGGCTGCTAAGGAACTACCAGGAGGAGAGCACATACAAAGTAGAAGCACTAGATAAAGAAATGATTCGAATCCTGGGTAGGACTGAAATAAACTACACTGTGCTATTCAGAACTACATGCAACTTAAAGTTATGAATTACTTCTGGAATTTTCCATGCATTATTTCCAGATGGAGGCTGACTATAGGTAATGGAAACCACAGGGAAAAAACAGCACTGGGGAGGAGAGGGTTTCTATAGTTTATATTTATAAATTCGATAATAATACTTTATTTTCTTGGTGCTCAGCCATTACCTAAACCCAGCAGAAACATGCCCTTTTCAAGGATGTAAACACAGGAGGCCATGCCAGAATCCTTGCCTGACCCCAGTCTTCTTGGCTCTTATTTGAGGCTGGGGACTTACTTTACATTCTCACTCAAATGTACACATAGGACTCACTGGCATTGATGAAGAAACCTGACACTTGCAACACTGCATTTCTGTTAGTTCTTCATTACCTAAGGGTCCACACCCAGCTTAGATGATTCAGGAAGTACCCAGTCTACTGGAAATCTCCACCACACATGGACCTAACAACCATGAGCAATTTCAGTTCAACTCTAAGAACACACTTTAGAAGGCTCAGCAAGGTAGAGGCACTTGTACTAAACTTTGTGGTCCAAGTTCCAGGTCTAGGACCTACATGGTAAAGGGAGAGTCAAGTTCTTCAAGTTGTTCTCTGACCTCCACATGTATGCCATGGGATAAGTGTGTAGTGTGTGCACATGCACACACAAAATTAAACTGAAGTGTAATTACAAGTTTTAATTAAAAAATTAACAATTATAAATGGTGGAATATTTTTCAGGGGAAACTGATAATTTGAGTTTCTTACAGTCCATGCTTAAATGACACAACACATGCCACTTAGAAAGTTTAAACCGCCAGGCGGTGGTGGCGCACGCCTTTAATCCCAGCACTCGGGAGGCAGAGGCAGGCGGATCTTTGTGAGTTCGAGACCAACCTGGTCTACAAGGGCTAGTTCCAGGACAGGCTCCAAAGCCACAGAGAAACCCTGTCTCGGAAAACCAAAAAAAAAAAAAAAAAGTTTAAATCTATCCTCTAATCCTCACCCACGCTCTCACACCTGCTACAGAAAGTTATTAAAACAAACAAACAAAACCTAAGCAGAGTGGTACCTTCCTGTAACCCGAACACTTGAGAGGCTGAGGCAGGAGGATGAAAAGTTCAAGAGTTTTAAGCCAGCATAGGAGACCCTGTCTCAAAATAAAATAAGCCACTAGATTTTCCTAGTCTTTCCTAGTCTGCAGTCCCAGAATGAAAACAGCATGCAGAAGCTGGAAGTGTAAGCCAGAGGCCATTTTCAGCTGTTTTCTGCTATCACCAGCATTCACCGATAAGCTAAAGAAGGTGCTGCTCTTAGGTATGAACAGGATCATCTTCATGGCCAAGCCTACCAAATACAACTGTGTCGTCCATGGTACAAAAACTGAGTAAGGACAGATATGCAATCTTCACTGTAGGAGCCAAACTATGCACCTGGGGGACTCAATCTGTCCAGAGGAAACACCATTCCCCAGTTTATACAAGGTACCAAAGGGCCATGTCAGCACCAAGGATAGGTCTGTAAAATCTAGCTTCTTGTTTTCTCTCTCAACGTTCTTATCCACTCTTCTACCATAATGCCCTACTGAGTAACCTATAGAGTCAGATGTGGACAACCTCATAGCTCATTTCCTCACTTCCTTCAAGTCTTGACTAAAAGTCACTTTAGCATGGAGTTCCCGGTAATCCTATTAACAGTGCAATCTCGGCCACCACATTTCTTCCTTTTCTGCATAACACTTACACCATCTAGCCCTCATATTGTTCACCTTAACAGTTCCAGGAAAATGTAATCCTGGTGAAAACAAGCATTTCTGTCTATTTCACTCGTTAGTATTTTCCACAGGTTAAAATTTAAGACCCAGCAGGTAGAGTATGTTCAATACACATTAAAGAATAAAAATATTATGTAAAGAAATAAACACTGAATGAAACAAAGACAATTCTGTAGCTGTGATTTTGTAAGTAACAGAATAAAATTAGAGGAAGGAAGAATATATATATGTATATATATACATATATATATATATATTGAAAAACTCCAACACACCATACATCATACTGGGTGCCATTTAATTGCTATTTCATCAACATGTCACACATCACACAGAAAGCAATTTAATCCCTATACTCCAACACATCATACAGAATGCTATCTAATCCCTGTATTATTAACATGTCACACATACAGAATGCCTATATTATCAGCATGTCACACATCACACAGAATGTCACTTAATCCCTACATTATCAATGCATCAGTCACACAGAATATCATTTAATCCCCATATCCAAACACACCATGTCATACAGAATGCCATTTAATTCCTATATTTCAAAATGTCACACAGAATGCCATTCAATCCCTTCAACATCATTTTATAGGCGAGCAAACAGGAAAGTTAAACGTTTTCTCAGGATCACAAAAGCTACTGAGTGGAAGGTCAAACTTTCTTCTAGAACTGCCGTATTTCTTCACTCATTCATTTAACAGTAATATTGAGTGTTTACCATGTACCAGAAGCACCTCAGATACATCAGTGAAGAGAACAGAAACAAAGCTGCTGCTTCATGGGATACACAGTAAACAATAAGTATAACAAAGGAACTATCAGTATATAAACAGTAGAGTGTATAAATTATACACAAACTGTTCTAAGTGCTATTGAAAAGGCAGCTGTGGGATCCTGACAATGAGACTGGTGGAAGTTTTTTCCCTTGTAAGTGTTGCAGACTGTGACTTGCTGCACACGTCATAATTAAGCAAAGACTTAGAAATGAAGGGTGGGCACGCAAAGATTTGTGAGAAGAACACACAAAACAGACGAAATAAGCAGCTCAGCAGTCCTGAAAGGGGACTGATCTGAATATCTGAACCCAGCAACGAGACCAGTGTGTCTGTTACAGAGAAAGCAAATTAAAGACTGGTAGAAATTGGGGTTAGAGAAGGAACTGGGGTATATAGGATAAAGATGCAGCTATGAAGTGAGATTTTAAAAAGCTGTTGTGAAATGAGGGCTATTGCTCATGTTGAGCCTTGAAGGCCTTGTAAGAGTCAGGGGTTTTATACTGCATGAGATAAGAAAGCACTGGAACATTTGAGACCAGAGATAAGCTGGTCTTACTGGCTTTTAAAATCAGTCAAGATGCAAATTAAACAATGTTGGAACACTTTTGAAAGCAAGAACTTATGCATTAAGTTCCTCATAATACATGGAATCTAATACAACTCCATGCAATAATACAGAATATTCATTTAAAAAACAAAAAGCACACAAGAAGCCTTGAGGCACACTGACTGTACCAGATAGTCAAACAGATATTAGGGGCACTCAACAGTGATTCCCCATGGTGTTCACTCACCAACCAACCAACAGGCCATGTGCAGTTATATGCACAATAATCTCAGGAAGTCTTGCCATGTTCCTCATGTCTCTATTCTCTGCTGTGGAATTATGCTCTTGTACACTGTAAAGTCCAGTGGACTCCAGCTGTCTTTCCCCATCCCTTCTCTGAGCTTACTCTCTTCATGGTCTGCAAGACTACCTTTGGCCACAATAGATGGAAACTATTTCAAGGATGGATGCTATTTTTAAGACTTCATCTAACCTCTCAGCAAGGTCAGCAATTCTTGTTTGAAACAATCTTATCTCTTCTCTTTGGCACCTCAATGGTTGCAGCTTTTCTTAGTTCTCCGGCTATGCCAGTTCTTAGTACTCTCTGCAAACTTGTCCTTCTAAACCAGTTCTTTTGGCTGTCAGGTAATTGTAAGGTATTTCAAACTATGGCCCACAACAAACCTGGTCTGCTGCCTCTTTCTGTAATACTGTCTGTGGCTACAGTGGACAGAGCTGGGCAAACCTCAAAGGTGTTAACAGAGCCTACATGCCCTATATGCCGAAAATTTGCTATCTAGTCCTTCCCAAGTCTGCTAGGCCTAGCATTCAGCTCTCCCTGCAGGTAACCTGACGTGAACACCTGCAACTCTGAAACACATGCCTTCAGTCTTACCACTTCTCTCTGAAACTTAGGAACCATCTTTGCTTTGCTGCATCTCTCTTCTTCTCCACACTACGCTCACTTCCGAGACCTATTCTAACTCCAAAGCACATCCAGAATCTATGAGCATCTCTCCATCACCACTTATCACCAACGTACCAACAGCCCAGGTCTTCCCAGAGCTATGTCACTTTTCATGCACCGATGTCATACATCCTATTGAATTCTCACAGCAACTCTAATTAAATCAAGGCTTAAAAATGATTTGTATGAAGAAAAAACCAATGTGTGAGAGTCTCTAAAGTATAATCTCTTAATTATAATCTGTGTTCTTTCTCCATAATTGAAGTCTATTTCAGATCAGATTAAATCCTTCCCTATATGATTTCAGATACATTTCTTCAAATAACAAAGTAATTTCACTCATTAATTATATCTAAAATCTTACACTAAGTTGTTACTTTCTTCCAAACCAATAGTCTCCTGACTCTCAAGACTGCCTGATCTAATTTGTCTATGTATCTCTTGATCATTTACTAATTTTCTTATCTAACCTTCAAGATATGGGTCTCCACAGATACTTAAGTCATACACCAGGCTTTCTGTGGGCCAACAATATTGTGACATGCTTTGTTGTTAGTACCGTGTGCGCTCATTTTTAATGTGAAATTTTTTTGTTAACTTTAAACAAAGATATTGTGCTGGCATGAATAGAAATGGTCCCCACAGGCTCATAGATTTGAATGTGTGGTCACCAGAGAGTAGCACTATTAGGAGGTACAATCTTGGTGAAGTGGGTGTGGCCTTGTTGAAGACAGTGTGTCACTAAAAGGGGCTTTGCAGCTTCAAATGTTCAAGCTAGACCCAGTGTCTCTCTGCCTGTGGATCTAGATGTAGAACTCTTGGCTAACTCACCAGCACCATGTCTGCACATGTGATGCCACGCTTTCTACCATGGTGAGAATGCATTCAACCTCTGAAACTGTAAGCCTGCCCCAATTAAATGTTTTTCCTTTATAAGAGTTGTCATGGTCACGGTGTCTCTTCACAGAAATAGAACTTTGACTAAGACATAGGGACATCCCTCCCTCTCATCATTACAAATTCTGAACCATAACCACCATCAGGTGAGAAGATCTGGAATCAAGCAATGACTATGTACTACGCTGGCATGGGAGCCATCCTCATCTGTCAATTACTGCTTCACCCTGGGTTTAAACTACTTCACATGAATTTCCTGTATGGCTTCATAGACAATAAAAATGCTTATATTTGTCCTGTTTTATGTACTTCAAAGAAGTATGTTTTAGGATTCTCTTTGTTCTACTGTACTTCTCTTCCTTTATGAATAAACAAACATGTATTAACACATGTTTCTCTCACACTACACATTTTTCACTAAATACTTAAAGCTCAAAAGTAAAAGACAACACTTCTTTGAAATTAAGTTCTATCATGAATTAAGTGGCAAAACTTGTCTTTTGTATGTCAATTATGTTCATAGCAGCATTATTTTTAATAGCCAGAACCTGAAAACAACCTGGATGTCCCTCAACTGAGGAAAGGATAAAGAAACATGATACATTTACACGATGGAATACTACTCAGTGGGAAAAACAAACAACAACAACAACAAAAAAAACCCGACATCTTGAAATTTGCAGGCAAATGGATGGAACTAGAATAAACCACCCTGAGTGAGGTAACCCAGACCCAGAAAGACAAACACGGTATGTACTCACTCCTAAGTGGATACTAGACATAGAGCAAAGGATAACCAGGCCCACAACCCCAGAGAAGCTAGGTAAAGCAGAAGACCCTAAGAAGGACATACATGGAAGGCCCCAGGAAAGGGAAATAGTTAATATCTACTGGGTAAACTGGGAGGGGGAGTAGAAGAGAAGGGATGGGGGATGGGAATATGAAGGCTTGAGATGGCTGAGTTGGGGAAGAACAGAGGGGGGGAGCAATGAAAGATATATCTTGATAGAGGGAGTCATTATGGAGTTAGGGAGAAACGAGGTGCTAAGAAAATTCCCAGGAATCCACAAGGATGACCCCAGTTAAGATTCCTAGCAATAGTGGTGAGAGTACCTGAAATGGCCTCCCCTATAATCAGATTAGTGACTACCCTATTTTCATCATGGAACCTATATCCAGTAGCAGATGGAAAAAGATACAGTGATCCACAGCCAAGCACTGGGCTGAGCTCCTGGAGCTTAGATGAAGAGAGAGAGGAGGGATCATGTGAGCAAGGGGGTAGGGTCAAGATCATAACTGGAAAAACAAGAGACAGCCGACCCAAGCTAGTGGGTGCTCACAGACTCTGGACTGACAGCTAGGAATTCTGCATGGAACCGAACTAAATCCTCTGAATGTGGGTGGCAGTTTTGTGGATTGATCTGGTGTGTGTGTGGGGGGGGGGGTCCTTGGCAGTGGGATCAGTACATATCCTGGGTGCATCAACTGGTTTTTTGGAGGCAATTCTCTATGGTGCTCAGCTTTGGTGCAGGGGTGATGGGCTCAACTTTGGTATACCAGAGTTCACTGACTCCCCAGGGAAGGCCTTACTCCCTCTGAAGAGTGGATGAGGGGTGGGGGAGAATGGGGAGTGGGAGGAGTGGGGGAAGGGGAGAGAGAGGGAACTGAGGTTAATACGTAAATTTTAAAAATTTAAGTTAAAAATAACTTGTATATCTTCCTTTTTAATTACCAACAGTTTACTCTTTTGGACACATTCTCAAAATGCTGCTTTCTCTTCTAGTTCTAGCTGCCTCTGGAAGATACTATAGCTTACCACTACAGGTCCTGTTGTCGGCATTCAGGGAGTAGTGGGCAGGGCATCCACACACAAAACCTCCAACTGGTACAGCCAAGCAGAGGTGGGAGCAGTGCCCGTTGCTGGAGGCACATTCATTCCATCCTGCCTGCCGAGAGGAGTGAAAGACAAGGATGTCCATCACATAGTCCAAATGGCCCTGGATGATGGTGCGGTTTTGGCCACTGGTTTTGTTGGCTCGTTCAATGCTACGTCGACTCCAGTCAGTCCAGTAGATGTAATCTTGGTACTGAGTTAAGCCAAAAGGATGAGGCAAATCATCTGCTATAACTTCACGGTTGAGTCCTGTTTTGGGAAAGTTAAGTGTGGCAAAGGAGAGCCACAGAAATAAAGCATGTGAGGAACAAGTGTCTTCTGATGGGAGGGGAAGGTAACATATAAAACATTATATTTGTAAGCAATTTAAAATATGTCAATTCATAAAAACAATTCTAAAACCAGATCAGGCCTCTGAAATGAATCTGTCTACAGTTTGACTTCCCTACTTCAAATCATATCCCAGCTATAAATCAGCATTTTTCAATTCTTGTGGTCCATTTTGATTTTCATTTAATTTACTCTACATGCAGACTTAAATTTCATTCTCCCACAAAAAGATGGGAAAAATACATACACACACACACACACCCCCACAGGAGTATCCCTTCCAAAGTATCAGTAAGAATGACACCTTGCACAGCAAATAAAGTAAATCCAGGTCACTAGGCGACTATTATTATTATTATTATTATTATTATTATTATTATTATTATTATTGCAATTCTAGAACAGCAGAAGAAGCTAGCTCTTGACATGAAGTGTCAGCAACAGCATCTAAACAAGTGGCAGCCACTGCCTTCTACTTAAATACAACACCGAAGGAGAAACAGTGAAACTTACCAAGCATATTTGAAGATTCTATTAAGTTAGTGTCCAGGTCTGTCCAGTAAAGCCGCCTTTTAGCATAATCGATAGTTAGACCATTTGCTCGCCCCACATTTGGAACTAATGTAGTACGTTCACTTCCATCCATAGCAGCTCTGTCAATCTTAGGCTTTCCGCCCCATTCAGTCCAATACATAAATCTGGATTCACAACAATGAAAATTTAATAGTTCACATTTGATTTTCTGGAGAAAAGAGGTCATATTCATGTATAGTAACACAATAAACTTGAAGAAAATATAGAGTAACTTAAATAAATGGATAAAACAAAGTCATTGCTACGATTCTTTCAAGTATTTAGTCATTTCCAACTAACATATTTCTCGCATTCTAAAAACGATGTGAGTCATGTAGCATTCCTTAGTCTCCCAATCAATCTGCTCCGCCCAGACCTAGGAACTGGAAACAAATCAATCATTTCTTTATTGCAGCATTAACATTTATAAAACTAATCTTAAGAAAAGGATTAATGGTTTGGTTTAAGAATCTGGTTCACTTTATTAAAATATCTTTCTGTATTTCTGAATGCAAACAACTTAAAATTTTTAAATACCGGATTAAGTTCAGCATTAGGCCTTTGTTTATCTAGTTGGGAGGCCATATAAAGGACAGCTTCTCTGCATACCATAAGTTTCATTAGAAACGATTCTCTTAATTTTCAGACGTCTTGGCTGCTACATGAAAACATGCTGATTCCTATAATAATAAGAACCACCTAACTCTGAAAAAAATGTAATGTGTTAGCCGTAATGTCATTGATTTTCTAAGTTTACAATAAAGATTGTACTAGCTGGCCCACTTTAAATTAATGGGTATCCTAAAATGCAACTTTCAGGGGCAAGGACTTGGGCTGAACTACAAATAACATTTATACACATACAGACACACAGACATACACAGATAAAATGAACGGTACTTATACATAGTAACCCACCCCCCACCTGTGAGGGATACATTCTAATACATCCCCCATACTGTATATCTGAAACTACAACAATAAACTATATAAACGATGTTAATTTCTATACCCACTTATACTGAGTTTAATGTATAAATTTGGTCCCAAAAAATTAACAACTAATAAAAAAACAGAAAAATAAATAGCATAAAAGCAATTTAAAACTTATGATCTTCTTATGTCTTGAAAGTTTTATCCAATATTTCTATTCTAGACCAATGGTAACTAGAACTGCAGAAAGCAAAACTAGAGTGCGAGTGGGGGACCCACATTAGCTGTTTCGCACTGTAGATCACTGTTTTGGTGTGTTTCCAATAGAGATCTGGAATCTACGTACTGGAGGAACTGGAGAGAGAGTAACTAGATGTAGAATGATGATAAAACACTGTTCACTCAGTATATCAATACTGATCAGTTAATACTTCATTGTGAAATCTACTTCACTTTCTTCATTCAATGTTGTAATGATGGAGTAAATTATAGCAATGAATTATTAAGAGGCAGCAAAATATGAATGTCCTAAGTTTTTGGTTTTCGTTTGCTTGTTTTTGAGACAGAGTCTCAATCTGTAGCCCAAGCTGGTATGGAACTCATAATGTAGCTGAGGCTAGCCTTGAACTTCCACCAGTGTTTCTGCCTCAGCATGCCAGGGGCTAGTCTTACAGGCATGAGGCACTATGCCCAGCAATAACTGGTTTAAAATAAATCTTTCCTGTCATTTAGTTGTTAGATTATTAATAAACATTAAGAAATCAATGATATAGTCCATAACCACTGTGTGATGAAGCTACAAGGAATACATACATAAAGCTATTTACCCTTCAGCAGGATCCAATGCCAGAGCTCGGGGACTGTCAAGGTCTTTCCATACCAAAACCTGTCGGTGTTGTCCATCCAACTTTGATACTTCGATGCGATTTGTTCCTGTGTCTGCCCAGTACAAGTTCTTCCCAAGCCAGTCCACTGCCATGCCTTCTGGATAATCTAAGCCAAATTCTACCACATGTTCCAGTGCACTGCCGTTCATAAAGGCTCTGCTAATAGTCTGCAAAAATCAAATACGCAATTAAGACACATGGCTTAAGGTTAAAACATTATTGAAAAATCTGGATTTAACTGGTGTTACGAAGATGCAGAAGTGACAGTTTTTAATAAATCCAACTTTACTATAGCCACTTTAGGGGGAAATTTCTGAAATGGTGAAGAATCAATTTTGTTTCTTTTATTAAGGCAATAAATGAGATGCCTGGTTGTTTTTATCTAGTGTGCTGTGTACAATAGAATGCACAGGCACAGAAGAACACTGGGGTCTTCTTCCATTGCTTTTTACTATATTCCTTTAAGACAGGGTCTCTCTTTGAACCAGAAGCTTACTGTTTGAGCTAGACTAGCAAGCTCTGGGAATCTGCTTGTCTCTACTCCTTAACACTGGGGTTCCAGACACGCAAAGCCACACACAGGTTTTTATGCAGGGGCTAGGGATTTAAACTCAGGCCATCATGCTTACAGAGCACACATTCTAACCCATGGAGTCATCTACCCAAAATGAGTTTCTTTGGATATTTCTAGAACAAGAAGGGACCAGAATGCTATAAGCCTACTGGTAGTCAGTTTTCTAAAGATACTTGAAAGTATGGTAAATCAGTGTCAATTCAGATCTCAGTCATCTCTAAGTTCATAAAACAAACAACCAATTTCTGTATCATCATTAAGGTTTTGAACCCTATCAGTTTTAAAAGCTAATAACAGATGTTAGCTCCTGACAAGTTCTAGGCCAAGTGTTATATAAATGGTGTGTATCCGCAGATATTCTCATTAATTAATACAAGAGTCATGCAAGATGGTGGTTCACCTAGCTAAGTCAAGGTTTAGTTACTTCCCCCCCACTGAATTAGAAGATTTTCTTAAATACCATTAGAAACCAACTGTCTGGTTCCAACATCTCATGTTCTTTACAAATTAGAAGTATACAAAAGTTATCTGAAATAAAGCCACAATCTAGAAGAAAGACTATCCTCCAGATTTCATAATCAGGCGCTTCCTTACTAGCTCAATAAGCTTCTCATATTAACTCTAGGAAAAACAAAACAGATGGATGCTATAGTTCACAGTCAGTCAGTATAAGCTGCTGTAGCTTTATGTTACTGTGATTCAATGACGTTGTCATCAAGTTCTCACTTTCAGTCCTAGCATTAGCACTCCAAACTTCTTTGCTAACCTTCAGCGATATATCAGTCCAGTAAATTCTGTTGTCAGTGACATCAAAATCCAAAGCAGAAGCTTCTTTGACACCAGTGAGAGGAATGGCCACATTATTATTGTTTGTTTCCAAAGATATGCGTCTGATATCTGCTCTCCGCGAAAACAGAAGGAAAGCCTCGGGAACAATGCAGGTCTTCATGTCACTGATGAGCTCAAAGCCAATGGGGCAGGCACATCGAAGTCCCTGAGGCCTATAGAGGCAAAGGTGGCTACATCCTCCATTTGCCTCAGCACAGGGGTTGGAACCTAAAAGAAAAGTATGTTATAAAAGGCACAGAAACACACACATTCACACAATCAACACGTACAACCTATGGGTGGGTACATAACAGCACACTGTGAGGTCAGCAGACTAGGCAGACACAGTAAAGATGATCACTTCAAACATTAACAATTCACCTCTATGCTTTACAAGCTGCTGCCTGCCTCTCTTCATCTTTCTAGATCCAGTTTCCATTACTAAGAGATTCTGGAATGACTCACCAATGACTCTGTGAACACTTGTGGCCTTCAGTCCCATGAGGTCGGGCAGCTGGTCTATGATGACCTCCCTTTCTGCACTTCGCTTGTGTACTCTTTCGATGCTCCGCCGCTGCCAGTCAGTCCAGTAAACATAGTCGCCCAACAGGGTGAACCCGAATATGTGAGGAATTTTGTCTTCCACTAGCACTCGCCTCCCAGTGCCATCGGTATTCATTACCTTCAGTTTAAGGTGGAAAGGAGGATTAGGTCAGTACTTATCCTGTGAATGCATGTAAAATGAAAACTCCTGCTGAGAAAATGCATCACAAAACACAAAGTGATTCTATGAGAATATTTTCAAGCACTCATCTTAAGTTCATGTTTGCCTCTTTTCCTAATTTCTTATTATTCTTCTCTTAAAACTTTTTGGGTAAGCTTAGATTTATATGAAACTCTTGCATTGAATGACTGTCAAAATTAAACATATACTATCATTAATTTATATCTGCATATTTTTCTGAGATTATAAAGCAAATAACACATTATTTTGTTTTACAATGTTTTATTTCATCCTTCAGAGTCTGGCTTTTTTCTAAGGAAACTAAGATTCATTAAAGTCACATCACTTATAAAGAGAGTTAATGCTTCTAAGTTTATTATTTAAATAACAACCACCAGCAAAAGTTTAATAAAAGGGTAAGCTGTCTCAGTAAATCACTCTTAAGGTCCTTATTATGGATGGATGGATGGATGGACGGACCGAAGGAAGGAAGGAAGGAAGGAAGGAAGGAAGGAAGGAAGGAAGGAAAAGAACATGGTGGAGACAGGAGGATCATCAGAAGTTCAAGGTTCTCCTCGGACTACGTAACAACTCAGGCTGGCACAGGATACCTGAGACAGGAACAGTAAGGGGGCAGGGTATTCCAAGTCACTCAGCACTGCAAGTGTCTACATGGGCAACCAGATGATGCCTTATTTATCTTCTCTGGAAGTTCACACACATTTGCTGAACTTCCATCAAAGAAGTCTAGCACTTGGAAATTGATCAAACAAAACTCTGCTGTGTCCTTGTACTATCACTTGCAAGCTTCAATAATATTTGATGTATATCTAATGAAAGAAATTAATGTTTATCTCTATCAGATATAATGGGACTATTAGACAATTGCATGTAACACTAAACAACATTTTTTTGAAGATCAAAACATAAACATGTCCTTCATGAAACACTTATTGAAGTTACATCTAATTTGAAAAAAAAGTTTAAACTCTTAGATTTACATTTCCTTTCAACAGATCACTCTTAGATCATATTTGTGTGTTATTATTTTTCAAATATGTCTATGTCTATGTGTGTATACGAGCATGTATGTTTGAGCACATGCACGCAGGTGACCATGGAGACCAGAAGAGGGTGTAGGACACTCTAGAACTGGAGTCACTGGTAGCTGTAACCTGCCCAATGTGAGGAAACTGAACTCTGGTTCTCTACAAGAGCAACAAGCGCTGTTCAAGTACTGAGCCACTTTCCTACATTAGGTATAAGATCAAAAGGTGTGTGAGGGTAAAGGAGTCAGCTACTACTTCCTGTGTCTAACATGATGTTTGTTCTAGCAGAGCCTCAAATTCCTTATGTAATAGTCACAATCCATGCACCTAGCAGACAGTGCAGGAAATGGAAGTGACTTTTAAGCTGAGGAAATGATGAAATAAACACTTTTATCACAAAGAAGGAAAGGCAAGAAAAACTACCCTGGTTTGTATGCCTGGCTTTTACAATATGTACTCTTTTAACCTCAATGCTTAAAAGTGTTTACTTTTAAGCTCTTGGTTTCTCCTACTATAAAATGTGTGTTCATTAAAAAAGAAAAACCTGCTTATTTGAGAGGACTAGAGGGTATAAAGGAGTCACATTAGGAAGACTATAACTGTGATTAAAGGAAGAAGAAATAACTACTGTGGCTGCTATCATCACATCTATAAAAACCTTCCTCTTCACTCTCCAGCTCTTATCATTTATCCAGGCTCTTAGAAGTAGTTTGTAATACACAAAGGGTTAGAATTCACATTTTACTTATTTTAGTGTTCTTTCTGAGATAGGATATCACAATATGGTCCAGAATGGTCACTAACTCATCAAGATTTTCCTGTTTCAAAATCCTGTTCCTGTTTCAAAGCCCTCTAGTGCTGGGATGACAGGGACATGGCACCATTTCCAGCTCAAATGCACCTTTTTTATGATCATAATTCTACTAAAATAGGATTGTGAGGATTGCTAGAAATCCTGTGCAGAACTCTCAAGGCAACCCCCTAACAACAGAAAGGAAAACTTATTTATACAACGCACTTGCTCTCAATCCTACAGGGTTACTACTTAAACCACAAAGGCTGTGCCCCATCCCTAAAATTTTAAATTCATGGCAAGACACATGGGTCAGGAGAATAGACACATTTTCCATCCCTTTCTAAAGTCAGAGATAGAGAAAGAATTCTTGGCTCTATTCTTTTACTACTCTCAATTTTGATGAGAAGAATGTTTCCCTTACTAGATATCCAAACTGAAAAAGTGCCTTAAGCAAGGGAACTTACTTAAGATTCTGTCCTCCGTAAGTACTCTGTACTATGCCCTCATCTCGCTAAGATTCATTTTCATTATTTTTAATTATGTGTAGGTATTTGTGTCTGCATGTGGGCATGTACACATTAGTGCAGGTACTCAAGGGGAACAAAGGTGTCAGATCCCCCGGAGGTGGAGTTACAGACCATTAACTTGCTGATGTGGGTGCTCGGAACCGAACTCGGGTCCTTTAGAAGAGGCGCAAATGTAATTAACTGCTAGCCAACTATCCAGCTCCATTATGTCCCTATCTTAATTAAGAAGATTATTTGACTCTTGTTCTCCCCATATTGGAGTTGGAATCCAGGGTTTCCATACATCCTATGCTCCATCACACATTTCAAGAATTTCCTCCAACACTCCCAGGAGCTTCCCTTGTGCTTTAAACAGAACATCTCAGGAAGAGTGTATACAAATGGAATGATTCTGTACATCCACCGTTAGCCAGGTATTCTTATTTTATTGCCATATTATTTGCTTATGATCTGCAATGGCCTCCTCCTCCTATCGTTAATTCTTTACTTTGTTGAAATGGATTCCAGACTGTAACTCAAATGAACTACTAAAAATGGCCTCCAACTCCTCTCTTGCTTTTCTCAGTTCCTATGCTCTTACCATTTCTTTTTAACTAACATTCAGTATTCTTAAACCACTGAAATCCCACCAAGCTTATCCAGCAAAATCTGATTCTACTTCTTATAGTGAAGTTGCTTTTCATTTGTTTATTTCACTGATTCCTTCCCTGCCCCCAACCCCAGTTTCATATTTTTTTCAAGATTAATAGATTTCAAAGATCCTGAGTCAATCCAATTTCTTCTACTAACTTTATGTAAAAACAAACAAAAAACCAACTTATAAGTCTTTAAGTTCTAAGTCCAGACAGGAGGCTCAATCAATAAAACGCCTGTCACAAAAGTTTAAAAACCTGAGGTGTATTCCTAGCACTCATACAATAAGCCAGGTTAATAAATCCCAGTGCCAGAGAGGCAGAAACAGGAGGATCCAGGAGCTCTATGGCCAGCCTAACCTATGAGTGAGGCTCCAGCTCAATGAGAGACACTGTCTCAAAAGTGACTGAGGAAGACATCTCTGGTGATACTGACCTGATTTTCCAAATGTGTACTCATATACACCCCCACATCCACACATACCTCACAGATGGAGAGGGAGAACTTGTAAGTTCTAGTCTAAGTTGTGATTGGGGTCTTTGTACATCTGTTTGGTCAGTCTCCAGTTACACAGCGAAAAGGTCTGAAACCCTCCAGCATCCTGCCTCAGCCTCCAAAGTGCTAGAATTAAAGAAATATGCTGGCACACCTGGCTTTCTGGTTAGTTTCTATGACAATATTTCCACCCACATCTTTAGGAAAATAAACTACTACCTCATCTAAAAGTCATATATGAAACAGTAAACCGTGTTCTCTAGAAGAAATATCCATCATGCCAGAGAGCATCCTACAGAGAACTAAATATTCGCTATTATCAAACTTTCTTATAAGCTTATGATATACTAAAACAAGGCTGGTTTGACTTTATGACTAGTTCTATTGCTATCTTAAATCAATTATCTTGTATTTTATACATTTAATAAATTACACTGATTTGCTGATTCCATTCAAAGTTATCCACCCTATTAAAATGAATTTGTTGGTCTGAAAGTACAAATGAGATGACTAATCCTGAATGTTGTAAAATAAAATTCATATTTTTACTTTAAAAATATTAAAGGATCTACCAATTCTTTTCTTTGAGCTCTACCACCCTGTATCATTTCTATTGTTCAACTGATTGAAGAAACAGCTTAAATGCAAGATGGCTGAGGGCTGGTGTGACGACTGTCAGTAAAGTGACATAATCACAAGGACTTGGCTGCTCCCCAGAAACCAGGTAAAAGCTCAGTAGGGTGGCACAGGCTCACAAACCCAGCACTGGGAAGGTGGAACAGGAAGATTCTTAGGGCTTTCTTGCCAGGTAGCCTAGTCTACTCAGTGAGCTCCTAAGAGTCCCTGTCTCAAAAACCATGGCAGATAAACCTGAGAATGACACCTGAGACTGACTCCTGGCCTCCATATACACCCACGTACACCAGCTACCCTATGCACAAAATAAAAATAAAATTTTTAATTAAGAAAATGAATGATGAATTATTGGGGAATGGAGAGATGGTGTGGGAGGTCCTTCTGTCTATGTGTTGCTTTTATTGATTAATAAATAAACTGGCCTGGCCAGGGTAGAACAGAGCTAGGTGGAGAAGACCAAACTGAATGATGGGAGAAAGAAGGGCAAAGTGAGAAAGGCGCCATGTAGCCCCTCTGGAGACACACGCTGGAACTTTAGCCCGTAAGCCACAGATACACAGATTAATAGAAATGGGTTAAATTAATACTTAGCCAATAAGGAGCTAAAGCTAATGGGCCAAGCAGTGATTTAATTAATACAGCTTGTGTGATTATTTTGGGGCTAAACGGCCAGGAACCAACAAGCAACTCTCCTTCCAACAGAGAGATGGCTCGGTGGTTAAGAACACTGGCTGCTCTTCCTATTCCCAGCACCGATAAAGCAGATCACAACCCTCTGTAACTCCTATTCCAGGAATCTTCATGCGTTCTTATGGGGTCTGTATGTACCAGGCATGTACATGAAGCATGTACTTACACACAGGCAAAAAATTTGTACACATGAAATAAAAATATTTTTTTAAAAAAACTGGATGACTAGGTATGAATCTGAATAAGCTAAAAATAAAACCAAAATTAAAAAATTAAAAGCAACAATTAAAAGTTACTCTTAGCTCATATAATTCTGACCTTCTGTTTAATCACTACCATTTTTCAAGTCCTCTGCTCTCTTTTTATTTAAATCTCAAGTGATAGCAAATAAATAGTGACAGAAACAAAATGGGTTCAGATTCTCTACCACTCACCGGGTAACAAGTGAATGACACTGATTATTCAAAAACTAATTAAAATGATAATAAATATGTAACAGTGCTAAATGTACAGTAGGTGCTTGGTAAATGTTAATTCCTACTGGTCAAAATTTATTTTACTGAAAGGCTTTAATACCTAAGTGTAAAAGATAAAATTAATTATTAAAATGTAGCATTATAAAATAAAAATATGCCGGGTGGTGGTGACGCACACCTTTAATCCCAGCACTCGGGAGGCAGAGGCAGGTAGATCTCTGTGAGTTCAAGGCCAGCCTGGTCTACAAGAGCTAGTTCCAGGATAGGCTCCAAAGCCACAGAGAAACCCTGCCTTGAAAACCCAAAATAAAATAAAGTACATAAGTATAAAAGAGTATGTGGAAATAAAACACCAAAATAACCACACTGTTAAAGGATAAAACTAATATAGTCCTATGATGTACTGATAGCCAGTACTTCCTAACTTCAGTCCTATTTACTTTGGCTACCTAGTGAAACTAGGCTAAAGTACACAAAGGGAGTATTTTGCCAGTTTGATGGGGTCTACTGTGACTTTTCTACCCATGTCTCCCTAAACCAAGTATTAATAAATGCAGCTAATTTATCAAAATCATCACCAGAGGCATGATGAATACTACGGTAAATGAGAGCAAGGATTCTCCCACCTACAGTAACACAAGCCTAGTCAAGGAGGTGAGAACAGGGAAAACCTTCAGCAAGCAGTAGCTGGAATTCATCCTGAAATATTAGAATTTTGACAAAAAATAGGTATTTGTAGAAGAGGAGAATTCATGTTTATTAAAGTCACATGCTCAAGAATGCAGTTAGTGTTACATCATATGACAGATCCCAAAGAGATGCTTTGGCTAACGCAGAGAGACTCACACAGGAACTCAGAAACAGCATCAGGCTTCACTGCACAGGTACTAAATGCGAGGAGAAAAGCAACTATAGAAACAATGCTTGGAAAGTCCATTAAGGAGAACGATGTAACAAAGCTTTATTTTAGGAGCCCTTATTAGTCACTGTCCACTCTATGCTAAAGTTACCTAATTTTACATACAGAATTATGGCTACCAAAATGTGTTCCATCTCTGTGACACTAGTCAATAAAAATTAAAAATAAAATTAATCTCCTATCCAAATGCCTTGGGACCATCTTCCAACTATAATTATTTTATCTTTTTTGATATTTAGAAACTTTAGCAATGTACTTCACATGATATCTCTACTTCATTGCCAGATCATACTTTTTTCTCCCAAAAACAATAGGAAACCTAAACAAAATAACAACAACAATAGCAAAGCCAGCATTCCCCCACAAAGCCAGGCAAAAAACAGCAACAAAACCACCATGCTAGGTCTTCGATGTTTTATGGGTATCAGAAATGTAGGTGCAGGGATCCTCAACAAAACAGATCAGATCTATGTCAGACACGCTTTAAGCACCGGCAAGGGTCTCAGGAGTAAGAAATGTCAAGAAATCACATGTTTTGAAAGGGGGGGTTTCTTTGTTATATTTTTTAGAAAGCAACATCTGGTGAAACCGTAACAATAAATAAAATCTTAAAATCTTTAAGAGGCTAACAGTCAGAAATTCAAGTTCCTGGAAAGCCGTAGCTAGCTTTGATGGGTTTGTTCTCTGGAACACTCCTTTCAACTACCCCCAACCTCTTACTCTAGGAAGCTAAGAGCTATGCTTATCTACACAAGATGAAGGCCACAAGGTCAATCAACACTCCATCAGGCAGCACTAAGGGACTCAGTGGGATTTTAAAAAAGAGGACATGAAGGTAGAGGAGAACATGCTGGGTTTTTTGTTTTTTTGTTTTGTTTTGTTTTGTTTTTTTTTTTTTTGGTTTTTCGAGACAGGGTTTCTCTGTGGCTTTGGAGCCTGTCCTGGAACTAGCTCTTGTAGACCAGGCTAGACTCGAACTCACAAAGATCCGCCTGCCTCTGCCTCCCGAGTGCTGGGATTAAAGGCGTGCGTCACCACCGCCCGGCTGAGGAGAACATGCTGAAGTATGTGTAGGGGGTTGAGAGGGGAAAGCTGGGCATGGATATGTCCAAGATACACTGTACATCCAATGAAATTGCCAAAGAACAAGAAAAAGAAGTTCTTTTAATTTTAAGAAAGGCTAAAGGAATTTTGGAGAAGTAGGGGGAAGGAATGAACCACACAAGACGTAACAAGTCGTGTTTACTTCAAGTTAGTCAGTGTAATTAAGATGTGCTAAATATTTTAACATAATTGTGTTCGTATTTTCCCTCTTAATTCCTTAAGTCTCCCTGTTCTCATCTGTTGTAGTTTTTAACAACAGAATCAGATCTAAAACAATGCTATCCAAAAGAAAAACAATTCATAACTGAGTGGCAATTCCAACTTCTCTAATTTTTTATTTCTTATTCTAGAACAATCTCTCACTATGTAGCCCACCCAACTGTGGCCTCAAACTTCAAATCTTCCTACCTCAAACTGCTGTGATTTTAAATGTATGCCACCATGTTCATCTTCCGATTCCCAACTTTCTGGTAATCACATTTTAAAAAGTAAAAATGAGCAGATAAAACATTATATACTTAATCTGATATAGCCAAATGTTTTCTCTCAATATAATAAATATTAGGCTTGTTAATTAGATTTTAAGGTATTTTTATTTCCATTCTAGGTTTCTTACTCTGTCTTTTGTACAGGTCAATTCAGAAGCCATACAGTAAATGCTACATCCACACATCTGGCTAGTGGCTACACGCTAACTCATGTGGGATTCAAATTTCAATGAGCTGACGATAAAGCATACAAAGAATTCAGTCTTTTTCATTTTAAATTTATAACCCTGCCCTCTTCTGTACCTGTTATAAGTCAATCTGAGAATAAGGGTATGACAAAAAAAAGTACACTTTAAAATATTTCTTCTTAAATATCATTTACAAGTTTACATTTCTAAACGCTATCTGATATGTATAAGAGTAAAAAAGAAAAGGCCTAACTGTTCTGTTTCTTCTAATCCCACTGTACAGTAACATTAAAAAGAGAACTCTTCCCTTAGCTGTGCAGAATTCTGGATGAGCCAAGTATGGACAGCTGGGTGGTTCATAACCAACTTTATTCTGCTATCCTTATGCCTGAAATTTTCCATAATGAGAAAAATGAAGGGAGGAAGATAAGGAACAAGTCCTAAGGTTCCTGAATAACAATAATGGTAATTGCTGTGAGGAATAAATGCGCTTATTGCTTCTGTTGTTAATATGATGCAGAGAGCAATTAAAAGAATCCTCTGAAAAGATTAAAAGATCAACAGCTTAAACCAAGCCTGGCTGTAAGAACGCAAATCTACAGAATGGTCCATCTCTCTGTGTAAGGGCCGATGACTACTGTAACCCATTTCCTTCTGCAGAGGTGACACTCCTATTAGGAAACAATGATGTCAGAACAGCCATGCTGCCCTTGTGGTGGGCAGAAGCAGCATGCTAGAGGAACAAGCTGCCGGTCTCCAGGAAAAACACTGTTAAGTTCTAATAGCCATAAAAAAACAACAGTTTTGGACAAAGTATTAGATTTATACATATGATTTTAAGACCTTTACACATTTAAAGCAAATCATGGTAAAAGCTCATTTGTATCTGAACCCAGAACAAATGAAAAAAATTTAGGTGATTTCAAAAGATAACTTTTGTGCTTTAAAAACTAAGCCGTCATTAATTATATCTGGCAACTCGAGAGTGTTTCACTGCATTACCTCAGACCAGTTTAATTAACTAAACTGAAATTATACTTCTGTCATTTCTAAAATCTAACTCCAAATCTGAAGGTTTAACATTCTGAGGCATTCCCAAATCCTGCTAACCACACTGAGAACATAGGCTACTGTGGGCAATAAATATGGGCTAACCATAATACCATGTGCACAAAGACTAGGTAATGGCAAACTTCCTGTAGACATCACGTCCAGTTTTTCAGCAGCTTCATCAGCTAATTAATGTCAAGAAAGTCTTACCCATGAAATCCTGGAATGCTGCCAGTCAACTACCCAAACTGCTCCTATGTAACTTCGCATGACTAGACATGTTGAGGGAACACATGACAAGCAGAACAGCTGGAATGGTGCTGCTACAAGGTTCCACACTGTACACTTAAATTATGCTCTAAATCAGTGCTTCCCAACCTGTGGGTCGCCACCCCATTGGAAGTTGTCTATATATCCTGCATAGCAGATATTTACATCATGATACATAACAAGTAGCAAAATTACAGTTATCAAGAAGCAACAAGATAATGTTATGATTGGAGGTCACCACAACATGAGGAAGTATTCAAGGGTCACAGCATTAGGAAGGTTCAGAACCTTTTACTCTAAATGAATCATTCTGTTTTAAATATTCCTAGTCAATATCCAAAATAAAGCAGATAACTAAAGGCTACAATTAGTCTAACATATAAATGGAAGTTGGAAGCAGAGCCACACACAGGCTAAGTGCCTACATTCCCAGCTCTTTAAGCTTGCATCATTACATTCTCTGCAAGTCTAAACTTTTGTATTATAGACCACATTTAAAATAAAACAGTGGGAAGGGGGCAAGCTGAAGAATCCTTTTTATTCCCCATCACAGAGAACTTTCGAAATGAACAGAGATGAAATCTTTAAATAGTTGTTGATAACTGTAAGTTGAAGTAAGAAGTCAAAACTCCTACATCTGTTAACTATTCAATCTTCAGCAAACTCGTTCTCAAAAAGCTTCCAAGCAGTGATCCTTTGCCATTACTTTCTCACCTACCCTTTCCAATCCTTGTAAAGACAGTAAAAACAAAATATCAATGACCTTTTAAAACTACAGTAGTTTCTCATGTCGAAAAAAAAGAAAAAAAGAATCTTCAGCCCGTACACAGACTCTATTAGTTTAAAAGAATTAATGTAGTTGGCAAGAAACAAACAACATCTTCAAACAATTATTTAATCTACTATTTGTTAGTAATGGAATAGACTGTACAAAGGAGCTGTAAAATTCTGTCCTCTGGGCATGACATGGCCATTGCAGCCTTGAATCAGAGCAGCTATGATTACCCACAGGCGAACCTCATTAACATTCCATGGGGGGCCTTGGTAGCCTATGGGGGGGGGTGCTCACTAGGCAATTAAGGAAGGAATCATGAGTTAATAAGGCACTCAAGGAAATGGGGTACATGAGTTGGCCCAATTCCACCCCAAGAATATGTAAGTGGTTGGTAATCATTTTGGCAGAGACTCTTCTTTGCTGGTGTTGCCCATGTTCCCATAGGTGACTCCTCAACCATATTTCTGTAAGTAGCCCAAGTTAAGCTCACAGGCTCACCAAGTTAGACTTGAAAGAAATCATTTCCTCAGTCTATCCCTGGCCTGCTATCTGGAGAGAATGGCCTCTGATCACACCACCCCAAGAGAAGTCGTGGACAGCTTAGCCTGGAAGATCCTTTCAGAACACCCGAGTTACTAAAGAGCTGAAGTGCCCAACAAACTTCTTTATGTTAACAGTGATTAACTGCAGCAAATAAAACCAAAATTACATGCCATCTGTGCTCCAAATTCCTTTTAGAAATATTTCCAAGGCAAAGTAAAGTCTTCTTTCTTAACCTAAGAGACAGTTAAGACAAAAAACATCAGAAATGTTACACCTAAAAAACCTTAACTGTTATTTGGGTCAAGGGATTTTATTGGCTAAAATACAAACACTAAAGGTCATGTAAATTACCTAAGGTCATTCACTTAAATATAAAGATAAAGGATGACGATAAGGGTCAGTATTGTAAAGTGATCTGAGGTCGTGAGTGTAATGGAAAAATTAAAAATTGCAGCAGGATCCCCGGCTTGATTGGGAATTTTGCGTCGGCAGGGAGCTCGCGTTAGGAAATATTCCTAACAATGAGTATTCACTACTAAACGCTGACATAAACTTGAAGGCGCAGACTCTGTCTTGTAAGAAAGTAAGATAGGGGCTGGAGAGATGGGTCAACGTTTAAAAGCAAGGGTTGTTCTTCTAGAGGCCTAGGGGCTGCAGACATGGTTCAGCATTTAAGAGTGCTGGTGGCTCTTCTTAAGTTCGATTCCCAGCAACCACATGGTGGCTCACAAACATTTATAATGGGATCTGATGCCCTCTCTGGGATGCAGGCATGCATTTAGAGCACTCATATGTATTTTTAAAAAGAAAAAAAAAAGTATGATACTAAAAGCAGTACCCTTTTCCCCTGGGAATCCAAAGCCCAAAGGAATAAAATAATTTAGGTCTGAAAGTGGCCAGTGGCTCAGACTACGCAAGTACTATACACATTAAGTAACATTTCCTCAACTATTAATTCAACAAATACTCAATAGGACATAAATGAGAGACTAAGGCAAAATCATGCTTGAAGAATCTAGTGACAGAGTTTTATCAACCCTCCTTCTGTGATCAGATGTCAGGAAGATATGAAGGAAAACATAAGTTCACAGACATACACACCATGTGGTAGAAAAGTACAAATAGGCAAAGATGTGGGAATTTAAACACATTATCTCAAAGACTTCTCAAACTGAAAGAACAATCAATTCTAAGGAACTCTAAATAATGAAGTTATAAACTGGCAAAAACTCAAAAGGAAGGACTCATTGCCACTTGGCATATAAAATCAATAGCTTTCCATTAGAAAACAATTTTATTGTTATAATTATTAATCTTAAAAATCAACAGCAAGGAAAAGCAGTATAGACAGAACTATGGGTATTCTGACAGAATTTTACATTATGTAGGCTAGAAATGCGAGGCAAAGAAATTCCTTTAAAAAGAAATCTGAATACTTGGAAAAGAATTTTCCTTATAAGGGTATTGATAAAACAGAGGAAGTTGTCATCAGAGGAAAATGTAGCCCAGCAATTTCAGGTTCAGAATATGAAACAGAACATTCACCATTTGCCAAGTTTTCAACACAGACAATAATACCTCATTATTATAAACTACTTGGTACGGAAGGCTCTAATAATCTCCGCTTGTCTCTCCCAAAACAGTGCCACATATAATCAGATCTGGACTACACAACCTACAGATACTATTGTATTATCAAAGTAAAAGACCTTACAGTGAGAGATTTATAACAAATCTACGTGTGTTCAAAAAGACAAGATCTTTTTAGCTGTAACTACCAAGTGTTGTTACACTCTGAGTAGAAGCTCAGAAATAGAGGGGACAAATAAAAAGCCCAGTAAAAACAAACTGTGAGCTGGGCAGTGGTGGCACATGCCTTTAATCCCAGCACTCGGGAGGCAGAGGCAGGCGGATCTTTGTGAGTTCGAGACCAGCCTGGTCTACAAGAGCTAGTTCCAGTGCAGGCTCCAAAGCCACAGAGAAACCCTGTCTCAAAAAAACAAAAAACAAACAAACAAAAAAAACTGTGAAGAAATTTTAGTTATATTATTATTATTTTGATAAAAGAATGATCAAAACTTAATTTTTTAATTAGTTAAATAAATATACAACAAGAAAGCATCCTCAAGAATGCACAACATAACTGTATAGGGTGATGTACTTTTGTAGTCTCCCAAGGGTTGGGAGGAGACCAAGGGAGGAAAATGAGATTGAGGCCAGACTCAAAAAGGGGGGGTGGGGTTAACAGTACTTTCTTAATTTTATACTATGCAAGAATTTCTTTAAAGCATCAATGACATGTCTTTGCTATTACTAAGCAGTATTACAGGTACTAGGTACAAACCATGTTTGGGGCAGTGACACCTGACCAAAAACATGAATGTTGTCAAAATTATAATAGTTTTCCTATAACTATAAGGTCATATAAAAGAGAAATAAAGATTTTTGAAATCTCCGTTACCAGAAAAACTGAAACTTCTTTCTGCTAGTACAGGAAGCCATAAAACATTATAGTAAAGACTGGGAGCCTAAGGAGCAAAGCATAAACGCTATCGAAGGTCTGCCCACAAGATGATGAGAGCATCCCCATGCACTGCAGAAACAGCAGGACAAGCAGCAGCTTGCACCTTTAAACACCACCCACAGCTACACAGCCACAGCAGCTGCTGAGCTAAGGGAGACTATCCTCACCTACACGTCTTTATATGGAAGAAGTATGGCGCCAGTTTTCTTTAAGTGACATCATTAACAACATTGTGTCCTGCCTCTATCTGTAGACGCCAATTCTAAGTGTCATGACATCATTAACAACATTGTGTCCTGCCTCTATCTGTAGACACCAATTCTAAGTGTCAAGAAAACCTATCTTTCTACAGCTCTGTAAGAAAGAATCTAGTCTGAGTTAGGGTTCCCATGCTTTTCCTTCATTTCTCTGAATTCTTAGTCAACTCAACACAACCAGCACCTGCCACTTCAACAGAAAGAGAAGTAGCTCCAAGCCCTACCCACCGAGGGAGCAAAGGCCTGAGGGTTTTGAACACTTCTTTGTCCTCCACTCAAAACACAAGAAATTATTGTGCCACAGAATGATTTACCAGATAACTATCTTTTCTTCTCAAGTGTACTAGAAATATTTGATCTTCAGAAGCAAACAGGGTTACCATAGTCTGATATTCCCTTACAGTCCCAGGAGTGAGCAGCCCCCACCCCTCAGTATGACAAAGCTGGGAAGTTTTCTTGAAAGAAAGGATTAGAGGGATCTTATCCATACTATGGTCAGAAAAGCACTCAGAAACGTCTGCTATATAGCAAAAATATAACACTTATATTTGAAAATTACACACCTTTCCCAAAATTTTTCAAGTTTAATATTATCTAGCTATTGCCAAGCACACAGAGATGGAAGTGCTGGGAAATGTGCTTCCATAATCACAGCTAGTCTCAGGATAGAAGATGGACGCTTTTCCTCCTCAGATTACACGAGATGAGTTTAGATGGAGTGCTGTGCTTTTACAACTCAGTCTGCCCTCCAACGACAACTTTACACATTAGTGTAAAGGGGGATTAAGAAGGAAGATGTAGTGATACACTTTAGTCCCAACCCTCTGAGGCTAAGGTACTAGAATCACGGCAGCCCAGGACAACAAAGCTTGGGCAACACAGCCAAGATCAAAGAAGGAAGAAGGCAGCAGAATAAATAGGAGTAACAGCTGTGTTCTAGATGTGTCTGAAAAGAAAGGGCAAGAGCATCAACACCTAACTTGTGAAAGCACATCAAAATTCCCAGAGGAAAAAGAGGAAGCCTTTCTGTAGTTCCCTGAGAGTAAATTTATCACTGTCAAGGGGAAGATGAATTGCACATCACACAGACAGACAGACAGACAGACAGACCCCTTCTTGAAGGAGAGGCAAACAACTAGCATCTGTGTGCTAGAAACCAAAGCCTTGTGCATGTTAAGCAAGGGGACAAATAATACCATAGGGAAGAAGAAGTAGAGAAGGAAAAGGGACAAACAATAGCATCATCTTACACAATAAATTCTATTTAATCAATTATTATGTACTCACTTTATGAATAAATTTTCATTTCTCTATTTGAAGGCCCCTCAACTACTTGTGACTCTGACTAAATTTATGTCTAAAATAATATATCTGAAGGTGGGAAAGAGAATACCATATTCTCAGTAAGAAGAACACCTTTCTTTCCAAGTCAATCACAATAAACTAAAAAGACAAAAACCAAATAGAAAAATTTTTAAAAATTATTTAAAAAATTTGAATAAATCAAGCATTTTCCCCCTTGTGTAAAATCTCAGGACTTCCTCTAAGATTCATGAGCTTTTAGCTGTTCTCCTAACATCTTCATGTAAGTGAGTGACAGATAGGCAAGCAAACAAAGCTAGCGATCTGCCTGAAACACGAATCTACCACCTCTGGCATGCTAGCACTCCCCTCCAGCTGCTGAAGATCCAAATGCTAATTTGGACTGGGATGGGGGTGGAGCACTGAAACTCTAACCAAGGAGAAATGTTACAGTTAAGCTATACAAAACTTTCTGTTAATGGAAACAAGCTGTAAGGGGGGAAAATGTAATTTCTAATATTTGTGACTGGTGATGTATTAATGAGTTTCTTCAATTTCAAGTTTCCACTCTGGAAGGAAGGCCCTTTCATTCATTATTCCCTGAGCGTCCCTGGCACTCCTCAGAATCACCTTTCTAAAATAACTGTCCCACAGTCCAAACTGCATATCCGTAAGGTGCAAGGGGCTATCTATAAAGAATTTTTTTCCCAAAGCCATTCCTTATACGAAAACCACGAATCCCCAAATGGACAACCTAATTCACACAATCCACACTCAATATCAAGGATATGCCATTTACAAAACATTCTGATAAAATACTTAATACTGATTATTTTCACCATAATTTATCTCCCACAAACTTTATTCTATCACTTGGCAAATCTTTTTTTCCTCAGGATTTGACTAACTATTTCTACTATACAGTCCACAAATCAATTTAAAACTTCTTTTAACGTGGTATGGTTGGCACATACCTGCAATCCCAGCACTTGGGAAGTTAACACAAGAGAATCATGGATCTGAGACTATCCTGATCTACACAGTGAAACCATGTCTCAATAAACAAACAAAATTTTTGTTTTTATGTAACAAACTGAATACTTATAATATATTCCACTACCAAATCCAAACAAAAAACAACAAAAAGTTACACACAATCTATATCTATACAGGTAGATAGGGAGGTAGGTAGACAGATAGATAAGACAGATATTGTTTTCCTGTATGGGTCTTATATAATTTTGGTTTACAGAAACTGGCTCTAGGAAACTCAGGTAGCAGCTTTACCCAAAATGAAGAAATCGTTTACAAAAGCTGTTAAGACCAGAAACAATGGAGCGCACATTTCCTATACCAACACAACTCAGGTGCTAGGCTTAGGTGGAACATATCCATTATCCCTAGAACTGTGAACTGAGGAAGATTTCTGGAAATGATATCCTGGAATCCCAAACGACTGTTGAGAGACTATGTGACTCAAACTACCATTAATCCAGAAATCATTTTAACAATGGTTTCAAATATTTTTTAAAACAACAAAAACAAACAAACCTCAATTTTGTCTGTTTTGGCATCTCCCCAGTATATTGTGCCTTCATCATAATCCAGAGCTAAGCCATTTGGCCAACCAAGGGAAGTGTTAACAAGAATTACTCGGTCAGAACCATCCAGAGCAGCTCGCTCGATTTTCGGGGTTTCTCCCCAGTCAGTCCAATACATGTACCTATAGAAGCACATAAAAAATGAGCTGAAAGTAGATAATAAAAGTGAAACCCATTCCACATATTACATTATCATCATCCAATGTGGAGGGAGGGAAGGAGGGAAGGAAGAGGGAGGGAGGGAGGAGGAAAGAAAAGAGATTACTAATGTAAGTGCTTCTTACCCAACCATGGGATCTAGCACAATAGCCCGGGGTTCCTCTAAGTCCTCTGAAATCAGAATCTTCCTCATGGTCCCATTGAGCCTTGTCACTTCTATCCGATCAGTGCCAGTGTCTGTCCAGTACAAGTTTCTTGCAACCCAGTCAACAGCAATACCATCAGGATGGGTGATCTGGGCAGTGACCACAAACTGACTACCAGATCCATCTATGAAGGAACGACGGATGGCCTTCACTTCATCATCAGTCCAATAGATATAGCCTTCTACAGGGTCATAGTCTATGGCGATGGCATGCCGGATATCTTCCAACTGCAGGACAATGTCAGTAAAATCTGGTGTATCCAAAGAAATGCGCCTCAAGTCTGTCCGTCGGGCTAAGAGCAATAGTTCAGTGGCACCTAAAACAACAAAGTAAAATCAAGCAATCATTTGAATGTCACAGGCAAAGTTTAACCAATCTATATAAAACATGTAGAAGTCCTCAGGAATTGAAATTGAGTTTATTCTACCCTCTTTAGAGTAGAACTAAAACGTGATACTGTGAAACAGAAAAATAAGTACAAACTCCTTAATGGCTAACCTCTCCAAATCAAGTTGCAATCCACACTTGCTTTCATTTACTGGATAACCCCTGGATAAAAGTATGCAAAATTAATCAATCATCATTTCATTTCTCATAGCTAAGCAGTAATGGAGAAAGAAATCAGTAGACTCCAGAGCCTTTTTTCAAGAAGCATGTTTTAGAGGTCCAGAAGGGGTGGGGGAGTGGACTGCTTGCCGTATAATCATAAAGACCCAAGTCTCACCCACTCAGGCCACAGACAAAAGTCAGCCATGGTGGCAATGCACGAGCACTCCAGAGAGAAAGGCAAAGATAGGTAGATCCCTGTGTTTCACAGGGCACAGGGCACTTGGCAAATTCCATGCCAGAGACCTACCTCCAAAGGGAAAAAAGGGTGGCACTTGGAAAGTGACACTTGAATTTGTTCTCTGGCCTCCATGTACACCTGTACACATGAACAGACAGACATGTGCATGCAAAAGTGCTCGTAACACATGTGCACACAATGATAAAAAAATCTAGGACAAAAATGTTAAAAAGTGAATTCTGAAACAGAAATATGCTATGGCATGTAAACTGTTGCCTCTCTGCTAGAGAGACACAGAGCAACATCCGACAGCCCTGCGGACAAGGGAAGCTGCGGAGAAGGGAACCTAAGAAGTGCAACAGTGGTTAAGAGTATTTGAGCCAATAAAATCTGGTTCAAGTAGGGAAACAAACTGAGAACAAACACAGTCACTGTAAACCTAGATTCAGCTAAATGTAAAAATTAAAGATAAATATTCCAGAAGGTACTAATCATAAAGTATTCAGTAAGTATCAACTAATATATCATTAAAAATAAAGACTGAGTTATCAACCAAAAAAAAAAAAACCCTTTTTCTTTTGGTTTTTAAAGACAGGGTTTCTCTGTGTAAAAGTTCTGGCTGTCCTGAAACTAGCTCTTACAGACCAGGCTGGCCTCGAACTCACAGAGATCCGCCTGCCTCCCAAGTGCTGGGATTAAAGGCATGCGTCACCACCACCCGGCAACATGAATTAGGATCCAATGAAAACATAATTAAAAATAAAAATATTAACTTTAATATTTTTGTTCGTCTTAATGTTCAGTAAAACACCAGCAAAATAATCATCTAAGGACTAATAAAAAATAATATGTAAACTGTCAACTGAACGAGCAAGG
>JAQHUG010000135.1:713999-734405 GCA_028555095.1 Dicrostonyx torquatus
TGTGGGTAAATGGATAGACATCACATCATATCAAGTGAGGTAACCCAGACCCAGAAAGAAAAATATATGTAATCATTCATAAGTGGCTTGTAGACATAAAGCAAAGAAAAACCAGCCACAATTCACAACCCCAGAGAACCTAGAAACAAAGAAGACCCTAAGAGAGACATATACGGATCTAGCGAGAAGGGAAGTAGAAAAGGACAAGATCTCCTGAGTAGATTGGTAGCATGGAGATCATGGGAGAGGATAGAAGGGAAGGGGAGAGGAAGGGAGGGAAGTGGAGAAAAATATATAATTCAATAAAATTAATTTAAAAAAATTAAAAAAGAACATTTACACTATCTCATTGTACATCCTATAGATTACTTATTAACAAGGAGAAGATAGCAACTACAAAGAAAGTCTGGATGATAATACCAAAATCAAGCTATGTCAACATTATCAGAGACAGAACTGACATGATAAACCCCTCACTATGGGGCACTGCCACCGTCTGTAGTTTTCCATCCTACTCCTGCCCGCCCCCACAGAATGCCTAGTCTCAGGGAAACTGTATAAAATAGGCTCAAATTGAGGGACATTTTTTTTGAATAAGAAAAGGTAAAAAATGATTTTTTTTCATTTCTTGAAGTAGTATTGTTTTGCTGAGGTTCTTAATATAAAGGAAACTTTTGCTCAGTTGCACAGCTAGCAAATAAAGACGAGAAATTCAAACAAAAATCTCTGATTCTAAAGCCAATGCTCATGCTATAGCCTTGGTGTTTGAAGGACTAAAAAGAAAGCAGATTCTTCCTAAATGAAGGGTGATGATTGGACACTGTCTCGACTGAGTAAGAGGACTAGCTCATACAGGATAATGTTATACAGGAAGGCAGGCAAGCCATGTTTCCCTTAAGGTTTTTATTCTAAGAGCAACATGGAGAGTTTTAAGCTGAAGATCAAATGGCTGGCTTTATGTTTCAGAGAAAGCAGGGGGAACAGAAATCTGGTGGCAGTGAGGAGAAAGACTGAGGAGGGTGAAGGGGACTGGAGAGAGCAGTACTTCTACAGTCTTGACATGACTAATTTCATTTTCTTTATACTGCTCCCTGGTCAGTCTACTTTGCCAGTGTTTTCGTCTATGGACAACATTTTCAATAAAATTATCTCAGGAATCTGTACCTAAAATCAAGCTTCTTGTAGGTGTTTTCACTTTTATACTTAAGTCTGTGGTTGATTTTATTTCTATAGAGTATTTAAATGATATGGATGTAGTCTCAAGCATAACTATGCTTGTCTTGAACTCACTACAGCACAGACTACTCAAACTCATGTTATAATTCCTGCTGACATTACAGGCAGGGATGTACCACTACACCAGGCTGTTTCTACTTTTATTTTTCTTTGAGACTGTCTCATGCAGGCAGGCCTCAAGCTAACCTTGTAGCTAAGGATGACCCTGAACACCTAATTCTGTTTCCACCGCCCAAATGCTGGGATTACTGGCTTAAGCTACCACACTGGGTTTGCATTCTGTTCTTATACTTCAGTTACAAGTCCTCTAATCGTGAAGTACTTACCAGGAGAGACAGTGTGGCACATGCCTCAGAGAACATAATCTTGGCCACTTCCTACAGGAACCTTGAATAAATTATTAACCTCTCGGTCCCTCATATTCTTCCTCTACAGGAGGATTAAAAACAGATTTAGCTCACAAAGCTCAAAGGCCCTCCTCGCACTTAGCAGGTTTCTCACATCAGGAACAGAGGGCAGGGTCATCAGCATAATCTAGCTCTGACCTGCTGAGTCTCTACCAGAGTCTTTATCATGACCTGGCCATTTCCCTTCACACATCACCATTCTCACAGGTTAACTCCAATAGTGCAATACTTCCTCCCCAAATTTGATTAATGCTCCTTTATCAACCTGAGTATCTTACCCATAAAATTTGTTAATTAATGTTTAAGATTTATTGCCTCTGACACATTTAAGTTTTATACAGTTTTCTGAATAAGAAGAGGTAAAAAATGATTTTTTTTTTCATTTCTTGAAGTAGTAAAAGTATCGCTTTTGCTGAGGTTCATGACTTCTCACACAGTGATTCTTTTAAGATCTTATTTTTAGGGGTATGTGTGAATACATCTGTGGGCATGGGCATGTGTGTGAAGGTACCCATGGCAGCCAGAGCTGAAATTACAGGAAGCTATGACCCACCTGACATGATGGGTGCTGGGAACCAAACGTGACCCCTCTGCAAGAATGGTATGTGCTCTTAACCACTTGTCCCCAGCCCTCCTCTACATGTTGATTCTTAATAATCTGCTGAGTATATAATAGTTTCTGAAAGACTTAGCAAAACAAGTAACATTTAAAGAATGAGTTGGCAGAGGTGAGCAAGAATTCACAATAAATTGCGGGGGGAGGGGGACACTGTGTCAGGATTTCATTAGTTTGACATGCTAATTTACAATCTTGAGTGTTCACCATTCAAAACCCACATATCAGTAAAGATTTTAATGCTATTCTAGATCTCTTTTCCTTTATATATCTCAGAAAGATGGTTAATCCCACCAGACATAAAGACACTTGAGTTGAGCCTCAGAAGAAGAAACATTCAAGGAAAAGGGACCACCCTGGGGCACAAATATATGTAATAAAAAACTCCAGAGCACAGATTCTATTATTAGTGTAGCATAAAACATGAGGGCTGAGATAAAGACGCAGGAGTGGTCAAATCACCAACAAAACCTTATGTGATAAATCAGATGCTTAAATTTGATTTTTTTTTTTTAAAACATATGTGGGGAGAAGGGTGTCCATGTGATTTGAAGCAGGATCTCTTGTTCGCTGCTGCATAGGCTAGGCTATGCTGCATAGGCTTCTTAGCCTGGGAGCTTCCTGTTTCTGCCTTCCACAGTATCTCACAGCTGGGCTACCAGTTCAGCTTTAGATGGGAATCCAAACTGAGGTTATGCTTCTTGCCTGGCAAGCATTTTACCTACTTGAGACATCTTTCCAGCCACAACTTGTTTCATCAAGGTATTAGGAAACCATTAATGAATTTGATCGGTCTGTACCCAGGACATGCACTTTATATGTATCACTCAATTCTATACAGAAGAATAAAAATGATGGGAGAGTAATGAAGCAATGGTAGCTGAACAGAAAGATTCATTTATACTAAGCCTACCTTTCCAGATCCATCCTTTAACGCTTCCTACCTTACATCCTCTTGAGAAGAGTAACAAATGTTTCTCTCTCACTGGTGGCTTCTTGTGGTATACCATTCACAGACTGAAGCAGAACTCAGTCAAAAATGCAGGAGTCCTACCAGCCCTGCCTCTACTCCAAAAAAAGTGAGTAAATATTCTTCCCAAAAGACATCATACAGCTTCTTACATCTGTATTTTCGCATATGCAATCTTATCCCATTCTAATTCAATGCTAGCAAGTGGCAGGTGGTGGTGGCGGCGGTGGCACACACCTTTAATGCCAGCACTTGGGAGAGAGAGGCAGGCAGATCTCAGTGAGTTTGAGGCCAGCCTGGTCTACAAAGCTAGTTCCAGAACGGCCAAGACTGTTACACAGAGAAACCCTGTATTTAAAAACTAGATTAGATAGAGAAGTAAATAGATAGATAGATGGATGGATGGACAGACAGACAAATGAAGAAATCAATGAATAAAATGCTAGCAAGCACACTTAATAATTCAAGAGTTGCAGTTATAGTAGTAATATAATAGTGGCTAGTCACGCCACAGTAAATAATGACAATTTAAAACAGAATACATGAGGCAGCTATTGTAGGAACTAAATACAGGAGGCATAAGCTTACAGGAGATAATGATATTTCTGTCTGACTTGAGCTTTTTGGGGGGTGAGGAGCATGTATCCTCTGTGCATGCTGTCACAACCCCTGTATGCTCCTATGTGTAACTGCCTTGGTGTGTCCAGAAAAGTTTTCTTTAAGTCATCCACCGTCTTTGACTCTCACAATCTTTCCAACTGTCCCAATTGTAAACTCATATGAACAGCGGTAATCCATGACCTAATCCATGTGATAGATCTGCTGCTAGTCCAACTTTGGAAAGCCTTTTTAAAGTATCTAAGCTTTGATTTTGTAATCTGCATAAGTAGAATCCAGATTTTTCCTTAATATTTTAATAAAACGAAGGGACCTGATTTATATACACTTTTTAAAAATTTTGCACCATCTCCTTTTATATTGGTTATCATATCTCAATCATTCATCCAACATTAGAAAAGGGAGAAACACAAGCAAGATTCAAGCTGTAGCAAAGACATCCACAAACTGGAATTCATTTTCACTAAGAAAATGCTGTCAGAAACTTGGTACTAGGGTACGAGGTGGGGGGATACCCAGCATTTAAACTACTTCCCTGTGTACTTAAAGAATCCTTCATTTTATAAGATAGGGCCCCATCTTGAAAGTACAGAAACAGAATAGCAGATATTTGCTCTCCAGTCCTCCCCTGCAATCAGAACATGTGCACAAGCCCCAGTCTTGCCAATCAGACAGATCGGCCTCAACTTCTGGTTATGACAGCAAGCACCTGGAACTCTAGAATTTGGGTAGAAGCTCAAGAACTTGGAATTGGAGGTGAGCCTGGGACAAATAGCAAATTCCAGATCAGCCAGGGCCAAACAGACCTTGTCTCAAAAAGAAAAATGAAGTGTGAAAAGGTGGTGGCAGAGACAGAGGAGGAGGAAGCAGTAAAAACAAGTAATTCATTCCAGTGAAACTGTAGGCCACTTGCATTCATTAATCCTTCTTAAGCCAATTTCAAAAGGGAGTCTACAGTAGTTTTATGGGCATGTGTCATCTCACATCAGCGCACTAAGAGTGATGAGCACACAGCGAACAGTAGACTACACAGAGCAGTTATATAGACAGTCCAAGCCAAGTTCTATTGCTTAGGAAATTATATAAGTAACCCAACGGCTTTTTACCTATATTCTTTTCGTGACTACAATAAAAAAGGGTTTTTTTTTTCTTTTCATTAAAACTATAAATGACAACACACACTCTTAGACCCAAAGCCATCCCAACAAATCCCTTTAGAGCTTCCTACTTCGGACAAAGGGCACTTTCACATCACAAGGCTCTTCCCACAACCAAGGCCAAGGGCAACACTAGCAGCTGTGCAGGTATCAAGACAGACAGTGTATTGATGTAAATGATAAGGGAGCAAATGACAGATCAAAAGGCCAACACAGCATTAAAACAATACTTAATCACCATAACCAATGAAACAAAGGAGAGAAACCCCAACTGAGCTGTTAGCATTACCCATAAATTCATAACAAATGTTGCTAGTTATGCAAATCTAGTAGTGTTCATCAGCATTGTGGGAGGCTTCAGGACATCTATGAGATAATCAGTTCGTTCTTGAATATTAAAAAACTAATATTTTCTGAGTGAGTTCTCTTTAGCATGCATTTCCTCCCTGGCTCCTGATATGAAATAACAAGAGAAAGTGCTTGCTGTCAGAATTTTCATCCTTGGCAACTGAGAACAACCGAAGAAATTTATTAAAAACAGCACTGATCTGGATTCTTCCACCAGATATTCTGATTTAATTGGTTTGAGGTGGACCCGGCAACCAATGTATTCTGTCACTGTTTGTTAGGGTACGATGCACTCTGCTTCACTTTGGCATTTTCATGCATAGTTTGTTTTTGTTGATTCTCTTCCCTTACCCCAATCCCCTGGTCCCCGCTTTGAACCCTTACATCCCCAGCAGTCCTCAACTGTCTCCACATTACATGTTTCATTACTCCACCTTCCTCAAAACCTCTTTTTTCCCTGTCATTTCATGGCCTATACCCACATTCATGCACATACATACATTAAAAGCTAAAATACACATATAAGAGAACATGTGGTTCTTGTCTTTTAAGTCTGGGTTTCCTCACAAAATATCTTCCAGATACATTTATTTTCCTGCAAATTTCGTAGCTTCATTTTCCTTTATGAGTGAATAAAATTCCAGTAAGTCTCAAACAGGGGCTGGAGACTACTCAGTGGGCAGAGCACTTGCCCTGTAACCACCTTGGTTTAGATCCCACATAAAAAGCAGGATGCAGCAGGGCACACATTGTAATCAAGCACATCCTATCAAGAAATGGGAGGAAGAGACAGGGAAACCACTAGATGCTTGAGAGGCTGGGTACATGCAGCTGTGTACAAGAGACCTGTCTCATTACACAGGTGAGAACTGACACAGGTGCACAAGTGCACACATGTATACACAGAGACAGACAGACAAATACGGTGGTGCACACATATATTTACAAGCAAGACTGTCTCAAAATAAAATCCAGACAGGATTTAGAGCAGTGAGGTGGACTGTGAGTCTGCTCAACACCTGCTTAGTCATCATGCTTGGTTCTTATACAGGTGATGTCAATGTGTTCCACTCATTAATCAGTTGACTCAAAACATTAGTTCAGGTGGCCCAAAAGCTCTCCTAGTCCATATATGGCAGCAAAGCACAAAATAAACCCCTTCCCACACAACAACTTTCTATTTCTTAGGAACAGCTGAGAATGGGAACTTTGAAATTTCACAATTACTGCTTAAAATGTAACTAAAAATATTTGGGATTAAAACAAATGGATTTCAAATTTCCCCAATAACCTTTCAAGACTTTTAGTACCATATATATGTATTAAAAAACCATAAAATTTTATATATATATAAAATATTGCTAATCTACCTAATATGTTGTAGTTTGTCTTTACAAGTAAGATTAGTATAATAAATATTCTTTTAAAAGATTTTTCAAATAGAGGAAGAGACTAAATCTTGGACCTGGAGAGGTGGCGTACCAGCTAAGAGCACTTGGCTGCCCTTCCAGGAGACCTGGGTTCAATCCCCAGCATTTACCTGGTGGCTCATAACTCTCTGTAGCTCCAGTCCCAGGGCACTGGGCACCAGGCTCTAGAAACCGGGCACCAGGCTCTGGAAACCAGGCACCTGACACAAGCATGTGTTGTATACTTGAAGGCAAAACATCCAACACACAAAAAATTAAAAATAATCTTTTTGTCAGAAACCAGTTCTTACAAGTCACTAACAACCTAAACAAAACTGCATTATTCAAGAAAGCAACTGAAGTAGGTATGTTGATACCAACCTATAATCCTAGCACTCAGTAACCACAAGCAGAAAATAAGTTTGAGGCCAGCTTGTACTATATAGAGACCCTATTCTTAAAAAAGAAAAAGAAGAAGAAGAAGGAAAAGCAAGTTTGAATGTTTAGGTATGTGTTTCATTAGGAATATTCATAGCAGTCAAGAAGTTATTAAGGCCTCATGTTCTCAAGAGAGGGGAAATAGAATACACTGCATAAAAGTTTAAACAAAAGGGAATTATAGGGGTGGAGGGATGGCTCACGGGCTGAGAACTAGCTGCCTGCTCTGCAGAGGACCAGGGTTCAATTTTCAGCATTGCCGTAGCAGCTCACAACCATCTGTAAGTCAAACCCAGGGATCTGACACCAAGGCAAAGCATTCATACACATAAAAATATATAAGTAAAATTTGGTCAAGAAAGGATAAGTGGTGAGGAAGAGGAGGGCAAAAGAGAAAAAACGGGAAGGATAAATTAACACTAAAAACTTCTTTTCTAAAAGTTATATGAAAACCTATTACTGTAGAAGTTCTTAAAATATATCTATATATATGCTTTAAAAAGTAAAAATGGGCCAGGCAGTGGTAGGGCACGTCTTTAATCCCAGTACTCGGGAGACAGAGGTAGGTGGATCTCTGTGAGTTCGAGGCCAGCCTGGTCTACAAGAGCTAGTTCCAGGACAGGTTCCAAAGCTACAGAGAAACCCTGTCTCGAAAAACAAAACAAAACAAAAAAAGGCTAACACAGAAAAGACCCAGTTCCAGGAATAAGTTACTTCTGGAATTATTGACCAGTGAGTCCCTGAAGACCTCCAAACATTATAGGCTATTGCCAGTTCCTGGCTACCCTCCCGAACTTGATGATTAGATCCTATTGCTTAAGACACTACATACTCAAATCATAGAACATAAGAAACCAAACTGGTACTCACCTGGAAACGTCATCCCTACTGGCTAGCTCTCCTAGTGTTGGAAGTTACTATGAATGCTCCCAGAAGAGACCCAGGCAGAAATCCTGTACACCACAATAACTACTTGTTGTGCCTAACAAGACACAATGACTGGGACACAGTGACACACAAGTTATGGGAGTAACCGACCACTTTCTACTAGGATTTACAGCCCACTCCACAAAACGAAATCCAGACCTAGCACCACGATCAGCCCTAGAAGCTGTGGCTAGACAGATCATAGACCCTAGAAGAAAATCTACAATTATTATGCAGCTAAATAGACACAGTATTAAACTAACCCCTAATGACCTATCATTATACTCCATCATCTGTGAGGTGATTTCCTCAGGCAATGAGGTAAAAAAGCAAGTCACCAACTGAGTTAGAACAAAAAACCAACTGAACTTTCTCTCCTAGAAGGCAAGAGCTAGTCTGTTTTGGAATTCCTTTCTGTAAAAATTGCCTTGCTGAGCCACTTTTGCCTTTCTCCTGTGTTCCTTTGTACAACAATGAAACTATTCTTTGTTTCTAATAAGTAGTATTGGCAACTAAATCTCTGATTTTCTTAATCAGTATTAGAATAGCTTGCCAATTTCTAATTAAATTATGCTGAGTGTCTGTTACCACTGAAAGTGTTACTCAGCATGAAAAAATTAGATATCAAATACTACATCTTCCAATCCACCATTACAGTTTATTTCTTAGTTTATTTAGGTCTTTGACATCTTAAATTCCTCCTTTGCAGTTTCCAGCAAAGCTGCAGGTTTCATAGTTACTTTTACACTTAAGCATTCCATGTTTTATTGTAAATTATGCAGTTTAACATTTTAATTTCTAACTGTTCCCTGCAACTGTATGTGTGCATACATGAGGGATGGCTGCACATGTGCCACAGCACAAGTGAACAGAGTAGGTCATAGGACAACTTTGCTGAGCTGCTTCTCTCCTCCAGCCTTACATGAGCTCCAGGGACACAGTCTGGTAAGCAGATTTGTGCAGCAGGCGCTTTTACTCAGCCTCTCCAGCCCTATAACTGCTTTGCATACACCCTACAACCTGGGGTCTTTCTCAAATCACTTATTAGTTCTAGTAACCACTTGTAGAGTTCTTTAAGGTTTATTTTTATTTATGTGTCTGTGTCTACACGCAGGTGGCACAAGTGTTCAAGGAGTCCGAAGATATCAGATCCCTTGGAACTGGAGTTACAGGTAACTGAGTCACCCAACATGGATGCTGAAAAAGTAATTCTGATTCTCTGTATGAGCAGCAGAGGTTCTTAACCACGGACCCACCTCTCCACCCTGTAGTTTAATATATAATATGCTTACAAATAAAGGCAAGTTTTCCCAAACCATTCCTTTTCCTCCTCTTCGTCCCTTAGTTTCCTTGTAGGATGAACATCCTTGTACAAATTAGAGTTCAGTTCAGGCTAATCATTTTCCCACTGTAATATATTACTGATTAAAATCTGCTCTTACACCTTTAATGTGTGGCTTTACCTTTGGCAGAATGTAATTGTATGCAGCTGTTTATATCGGAACTAAAGGGTGAATTTTACTGTATATAAATTATGTCTCCATTAAACTTTTTTAAATCTGCAAAAAAACAAAATAGCGTTCAAAGCAGCAACAGTGATTCACCTTATCAATAAGTTAGGTCAAAAAAGTCACACGAGTCACATGATCATCTAAAATGCTGAAAAGTCATCAGAACTCTTTCAGAATTTTTGTTTCTGGGAACGACTAAATGCACACATCTTTCTCAGAGACAAGTGATTACCAGCAATCTGACCCACACGATGTTTTTGTATGGCTCTATAGGCTAACATGATCCTTACATATTTTAAGAATTGAAAAACAAACTCCAGAAAGAAAAAAGAAAAGTATTATAACAAGAACCGTATGTGGCCTGCCAAACCTTAAGTTATTTACTATTTGCGCCTTGATAGAAAACATCTGCTATCCCTCTCTAAACCTTGTTACTCGAAGTGTGGTCTTTGAGCCACCAGGTTCAGGAAAATCTTAAGCTTCACCTGAGTGAAAAATTGTTAATAAGAACAGAAAAAACAAAGTGTTATCTTTGCTCACAATGATCTATCAGAAACCGCACAGTCAGTATACACTATGAAGAAATTTATATGAAACTCTAAAAAACACTAAGGAATATTTCCAGATACCTATAAAGCAATTGGCAATTTGCTCATCAACAATTCAGAAAAACACTAATTAAATCTCCATATGTAACACTACTATATGAACCCAAAATTACATGAGAGTTCGATACCAAAATAAAGTATTTAAAATCATCCTCCCAGACAATCTGGTAATCTCACATGCCAACAGCGAAGAAGAACAATGGTAAAACACTCAAGATTTTCTTCAGAAGTGTCTATTTCCATCAAGCCCCACAAGGGTGGGGGGACCTTAAATTTTCACATCACAAGCCTTTTTATCAGTGCCTCTCAGAACAGCTTGTGAGTCCTGCCACAAAACAAGTGTTTAATTAAAAAGCTGGTACATATGCTATGTAAACATTCTAGAATACTTTTCTAAGAATAATGGAAAAGGAAGGAGCTTTACATTTATTTTTAACAAAACTATAAATAAATACCATAAAATATTAAAGTCAGTCTGTGATTATGAGGTTTTCATCAGCACAAATCTCTCGCATGCTTAAAGCATTCAGCAATATAGTTAAGAATACAAAATACCTGAGCCTAGGATCTTCCGCCTCCCCCGACCCCTCAGCCCTTGTCCCTGTTCTGACAAATTCTACAATATTTCTTAAATCAGTGGTTCTCAGCCTTCCTAATGCTGAGACCCTTTAATGCAGTTCCTCATGTTGTGATGACCCGCAACCATAAAATTATTTTCATTGCTACTTTATAACTAATTTTGCTACTGTTATGAGTCACAACCCATTGGTTGAGAACCACTGTCTTAAATGACAAAGTACTGATAATAATATATTTTTCTATTCCAATCTTAATTCTGTTCAATGTGTTTTAATACCAAGGTAAAGGCTTTGAGATTAATCAAATAATGTGTAAACGGTATAATCTTCCTAAATTAAACTAAATGGTAAGAGCACTTACTCTCTTGCAGAACTAAGTTCCAATCCCAACACCCACAAAGTGGCTCACAAACTCAAGTTCCAGGAAATCAGAAGTCCCCTTCTGGATTCCGCTGGCACCAGAGACCCACATGATGCACATAAATAGATGAAGCATAACACTCATAATAATAAATCTTTTTTAAAGGGATAATAAATCTTTTTTTTCTTGTTCTTTTTTTCTTTTTTATTCTTTAGAAAACAAGGAAACAAGCAGTGTGAGGAATGTGAGCCCATCTAGAAACGGGCTTCTAGGATGGAAAGCATCGAGGGCTATAAGACCTGAGTGTACAGAAGAAACTCTTGTGAGGACAGAAAGTCTCAAGATCAAATGTCGCCCTCACCCAGCCATCTAAAACTTACCTCGGCTGCCACGTATCATCTTATTTTGAACTCAGAAGTAAAATCTAATTGGTGGGAACAGACTAAGGAGTAGGCTGGTTCGTCTTTCATTGCAGGGAGCCTTTTTGGGGTTATAGCTATCTAGAAGTACTAATAAAGTATTAATAAAGAATATGCTCTGTAATTTTACCAACACATTCAAAAGGAAGATTAGGGAAACACTCAGTAGGTTTTATAAATCATCTCCCAGGGATTCTCAGAGGTCTGGTCACAGTCTTGTACAGGAGAAATCTCTTTCCATCAGCAGTTATTAACTCTTTTGAGTTTTGTAGCCTACTTGTCTCCTAATTTATTTTGGCCTCAATGGCTTCTATTCTAGCTTTGAATTAAAAGTGTAAACATATTTGATATTAAAAAATTAAGGGTGTGTGGTTACAGTCCTACTTTCAACAGTATGCACATCTGCTATCCATCAATAACCACAAAACCAACACCAGGTTGCTATAAGCTGTTGATTAGTGTCCACATGAAAATAATTTCATTGCTGTGTCTGGCCTGATATTCATTCGTAATGCTTTCTGAAAAAAATAATTTTAAATGGAGTAAAGGACAGAAAAGAGACTTCATTTCAACTGAGAGGGAATTAAAGTAAATACAAACTGAGTTTTGTTTAGGTTTTTGGGTTTTCAAGACAGGGTTTCTCTGTGTAGCCCTGGCTATCCTAGAACTCGCGCTGTAGACCAGGCTGGCCTTGAACTCACAGAGATCCACCTGTCTCTGTCTCCCAAGTGCTGGGATTAAAGGCGTGCACCACCACTGAATGGCTCATATTGAGTTTTTAAGACATCAAAAGCTGCTATACCAAGAAAGTAGAAATATGTCAAACTGACAGATTAGACACAAGCTAAAATCCTTATTTTGGCATATACATTTGATCTGAATCCAGCTTTCCAAAATAAAAATATTCAGAAATTTTGGGTTGTAATAAATCTAAACTGAGGCAACAATATTTGCTCTTTGCAAGATGTAATTACACAAAAAGGTAACATCAAAATTGAGCTATAAAAAACAAGTGAACCAGATCTATACTAAGTCACAATTCACTTCATGATCCTTAAGTTACTTATCTGACCCTACCTATAAAAGCCATTAACATACACATTAGTAAAAAAAAAAATCTTAAAATACATAATGTTATAATGATACTGTAGGCACATCCATTTTTCATTTGTCAAAACTCAAACTACACACTCAAGCTGTATATATTTTTACTGTTCCTAAAAATGCATCAAGTCCAAGTACCTTAACAGGCAATATGCAAACGGTGAGTTGGCAGTATAGTGGTGAGCATAGCTGCCTTCCAATACACAAAATATAAAGTCAGAATTCCTAGTCCTAGAAATTTGGTGACTAGTTAACCAGGAAAAACTCCCTTTTACAAAACACCTAAAACTACAACTTTTTACTTGGTTTGTACAGATACACAAAATAAAATATATAAACACTTCTTTCAGCACAGAGCTACGGCGTCAAGAAAGAGTTATCTGCAGAGACCAAACAGGACAGAATGAAAACGAAGAACTTGCAAGACTGGGTGAACAGCAACCCTAGAGGGTCTCTGGTCTCAGAATCTAAAGGGCTTCTATGTTAGTGCAAACATAACAAGAAGATAAACCTTGGAATAAAAACAAGCCTGTGTCAGGACTTCTGCACAGAGCACTCTAGGAACAAATGAAAAAAATAATTTGTCCACCAGCAGAGAAAGCAAAGAAGTTCTGTTTCAGCTTAACCCATTGAAAATGTAAATGAAAAACTCACCAAATACTGTGTAGCCACAGAGTGCCCTCACAAAGGTTTAGGGTTTGAACTTATCATATATAGTATAGGAATTCCCAATTCCAAAATTAAATGGAGAACTAGGCAGAACAGTGCTTGGACTTACGAGGTTGAGGCAGAAGGATGATCACAATTAAGAGAACAACTTGTGCTACAGTATGAGTCCCTGTATTCCCAGCAGGACCATGAAGCTGAAGACCACTGGACCACAGAATGAGACCCTGTCTCAAACAAACCGAATTAAGTGTCTTATTCTGAGCCACCAGAAAATGCCCTTCTTTGTACTAAGAATGCAATTTTAAAGCATAAGCTATGGGTTGGGAATGGAGCTCGGAGTAGAGTGCTTACCTAGCACTCCAGGAGCCCCAGTTTCAATCTGACAAATTGACAGCAAAAAAAGCAAACAAAAACCAAAAGGTCATACTACAAAAAAAGCTTTTACTAAAAACAAAATTCCAAAAAATATTACGCTATATTAAGTTATTTGGTATCACAAATGTTCCCTTTCAATATTCCCTTAATAAAAGCAAGCTTAAAATATGTGGGCGAAAAAAAAGGAAAGAAAAAAATCCACTTGGGAGGCAGAGTCAAGTAGAACTCTGAGCTGGAGGCCAGACTGGCCTTCACAGTGAGTTCTAGACCTGCCAGAGCTACACAGCTAGGACAACAAACAAAAAGACAATTAAAATTCATTAACTTAAGGTAAAATTATGGACATCACTTTATATAAGGAAAACCTGGATGAGGGGTATGATATTCTCAGGGGAAAAAAAAGCTCTAATATTTGAGAACATCTATATATACTCACACACTATCCCCCAAGGGCCTGGATTCATATCTCAGGAGCTGAGCACGCACAACTTATAATAGTATTTCCTGACTAGACTAACAATTTTTCTAATATACTACTTTTAATTTTTAGGTGATAACAGTGGGGGGGCAGTGGGGGAAGGAAGGGTTGTTTTACGGGTAATAAGAATTTCAAAATGTTATGCATGTATAAGAATATCATAATAACCCCCTTATTTTACACATATTCTAATAAAAACGTTAACTCACTTCCAAATAATAATTTAATTAAGAAATAGAAAACAGAAGCCATAAATACAAATCCCTTTGCTACATTTTCTATTCTGTAAATAAAAAAAATTCCTTTTACATTTTAAAGTAATTTTTATTTTATATCTAGTGAAACTGTAAGGAAGGGGACTTAAATAGGTTTTAAAGGCAAAACAGCTCTGAAAAAGCGAGGACCAGTATAAGATATCCAATAAGAACAGTTGAATCATTTTTAAAAGGATCTGTTTAAAAACTGTTTAAAGGAACAGTTCTAAACTTGGCATTGATAGCCCAAAGTCTTCTCAACTACTCTGAGGCTCTCAAGCCTGAGCTACACAATGAGCTTAAGAAGGAAAAAAGTATAGGAAAGTGGAGAAGATATAAGGATACAGAGGAAAGCATGGGTGGAGAAGATATAATAAAAGCATGATATGTACAGGTATGAAATTGTTAAAGAATGAATAAATTTTAAATATTTAAATTTAAATTTATGTATTTAAATAAATCCATAAATAAATAAAAATCACTTAGGTTTTAAAAAGGGGCAAAACCCCACAGTTCTAAGTATAGCATACCTATCAGTTATATACAATTCACTCTTCTTTTCTGTCCCTAGCCCTTAGACTTAAGATATGACTTTCGAAATGTAGCTCAGGTTTGGCCTTAAACTTGCTATGTAGGCCAAGCGTTCCTCTAATTCCTGATCCTCCTACCTCCACCTCCTGAGAGCTTACATAGGCATTTTAAGTGAACGTTTAGTGTTATTAATATATAAATATTAACAGTGAGTATTAAAAATATATCTTTAAAATCTGTGCCATTGGGGTCACAAGTTTGCTGCCCACACACAGGACAGATTCAAGCTGAACTATTAACATTTACTTGCAAGTAATATTTAGTGATTTGGAATCAAGGGGAAAAAAAATCTTACAATTACTATGGAACTTGACCTGAATCAGATTCTCAGCATCATGAAGGTCAGTATAGCAACGTGGGAATGAGAATGAAGAACTGAACAGGGGTGGTACAGAAATGCCCTCTACCCAATATAAAAGACAACATCGCTTTCTGAAACATTTTCATAAGACACACATTTTCTTAGTCCTTGGACTGAATTCTACACTACCAGTCAGTATTAAAAGGGGGGGCAGACTAATAGAGGCCCAATTTAGAAAAATCTTCCTTCAGTCTAGGCTAAGTGAACTGGTAATACAAAGAACTGCATACATCCCAAAGCACACAGATGTCTGCACTGGTTCCCAGTGTCCACAATACCAGTCATTCAGCCACTTTCCTTTTACATGGTGATGTCAGAGAGCGCAGTTGACTCTTGAATCTCGAAACCCAGGATTCTGGACTCTGAAAATGTCTACTTTTTTCCTCAGAACTGTTTTCAGGCACTTTATCTGAAAAGTAAACTTCATGTTTTCCCAGAATATAAATCTGGAAATCAACTCTTCTGTTTGACAAGAGGTAAACTCGACCTGTGATTGCTTCTGCACTAAAAGCACAACCCATGACACAAATCTAAGATCAAGAAAGATACTGAAAGGTTTTTTTAAATCTGTACTAGGGGGTGTTTTTTTGGGGGGGATTCTTTTGTTGTTTGTTTATTGTGTATACCATGTTCTGCTATCATGCCAGAAGAGGGAGCCCGATCTCATTACATATGGTAATGAGCCACCATGTGGTTGCTGGGAATTGAACTCACGACCTCAGCAAGAGCAGTCAGTGCTCTTAAACTCTGAGCCATCTCTCCAGCCCATGATATATTTTTAATTCATAAGCTTAAAATATAATTTGTAAATATTTTCCCTATCATATTAATTATCAAATATATGCCATTTGGCTAAATGGTATTTGGCCTCAATTGCATGTTAACTGTATTTACTGCTATTGTGCGTACATGTAAAAGAATGCATAAATCTGTGGGGTCAGAAGACAGCTTATGGAAGTTGGTTCTCCTTGTACCATGTGAGTCCTAGGACTCAGACTCAGGTTATCAGGTTTGGTGACAAGTACCTTTAACCAATAAGCCATTCCATCAACCATAAATTACATTTTGAATAGCCATGTGAGTCAAAGTAACTTCCCAAAAAGGAAAGGGATTTTTTTTAGAACTGTTGAAGAAGAGGAAAAGGTGAACTTATGCCCCCACCCCCACCCCATTAACCACAAACATCAGAAATAATGAAAAAATTTCACTGAATTTGGGCTGAAGGAAAAGAATGTGTATATTTTCACCAAATTACATTTAGAAGCTAAATGACAACTATCTCTACCTTCAAAGTATATTATTGATTGTTACAGTGATGTATAAGTTGAGTCACTGGCAAATGCTCACATTTAATGCGGAAAAGACAACAGATAAACAAAAACTTCTAGTGTACTTTTTAGTAATATAACAAGCCTATAATAGCAGGAGTAAAGCTCATTTGCTTTAAGGAATGAAATGAAAATAATAATTTCCACTCACTAAATCATTAGCTCGTAATCATTTAAGAGCTGAGCAAGTGTGTGTGTATGTATGTATAGTGTACTACCACACAATTACCACCCCATGTAAACATGAACAAGGTGCGACACCAGAATTATAGTATTCAAGCTGTAACACCATGAATTAGCTGGGCAGCGGTGGTGCACGCCTTTAATCCCAGCATGATGTGGGAGTGTTCTCCTGTATTTTGTATTACTCTTATTGGTTGAATAAAGAGCTGCCTGGCTTATAAGATAGGTCAGCCCTTAGGTGGGTGGAGTAGACAGAATGGAAGTTCTTAGGAGAAGAAAGGAAGTGAGTCAGTCACCATGAGGCTCCCATCGCAGATGGATGCAGGTTAGACCTTTCCGGTAAGTCACCACGTGATGACTTACAGACTTTTATAATGGGTTAATTTATGAGGTGAGGGCTAGCCAAGAAGAGGCTAGAGATAATGGGCCAGGCAGAGTTTGAATGAATGCCGTTCTCATGTGGTTATTTCGGGTGCAGGCGGCCAGCGGCTGAGCGGGCCAGTGGCTGGCGGCTGAGGAACACAACACACACCTTTCCTCTAATTACAACACCAGCACTCGAGAGGCAGAAGCAGGCAGATCTCTGTGAGTTCAAAGCCAGCCTGGTCCACAAGAGCTAGTTCCAGGACAGGCTCCAAAGCTACAAAGAAACCCTGTGTCAAAAAAAAAAAAAAAAAGGATTAGAGTAATCAACCCAATAAGAGCTCTCACTGGCCTTCTAATTCCTTTACTACTGCCCTTTCCATGTTCAAATACTTGCACCATAACACACATAATAACATATAACACATAATATGTGTTATGTATGGGAAGAAAAAGTTATCTCTCCCAAGTTTCTGTCCTTAAGTAGACAGTAGATAGATCCTTAAATTATATCCCCTTTCTTCCCAAAGAAAGTAGCAAATGGAGAGAACTAAACACACTAACACTCAACAGTAAATTTCAGTTACCACCCTTGTGCTGGGAATGAGCCTGTCAAAAAAGAAAAGAAAAGAAAAAGAAATGGAACAGGAATGTCTAACCCCAGCTCTCAGAAGGCTGAAGCAGGATGACAAATGCCACCCCAGCCTGAGCTGCACTCTCTGAAACTCTGAGAAGACCTGACAGAGGGAGAAGAGGGAGGGGGATGAGGACATAAGAGGGGAGGAAAATGCTGCTCTTTACCAGTCTTATTCCTAAAGATCAGTGGAAGCAGCGAATCTAACTAATGTGATCTCCAAAAGCAGGAATGTCACAAACACATCCCACCCCTTATACTTAAGTTACTCTGTTAGCAAAACACCAGCTCCACCCCCTCAGGATTATTCTCAAAGTTTTCAACAACCAAAGTCTCTAACTGGAACAGCTTACTATGCACGGCCTCTGAGAACCCCTCTTCTGATTCCCAACCCTTTCATACATCCACACTTCCTGATGCTTCATTAAGAGCCAGGGAGCCAGCTTAGAGCAATGGTGTCACTTAATGGCACTTGCATCAAGCCCACACACCAGCTTGATCCATGTGGCTGGGTGAACTGACCTCCTGAACACAGCCCTCCCTTCCACCTTTGCACACCCTAATGTGTGCATTTTAAAGGGACATCTCACTTCCACAGCTGCTCCTTTGTGATGGTTAGCATTATTACGTGAGACCAAAAAGAAAAAGAAAGTACCTATAACATGTAAACCCCTAGTTCGTACATGCTGTACCCTATTAACCTACTTCCCTTTTTCCACAGAATACCCTAACAATCCAGTTCCCTATTTTCCTAGATGTTGAAGACTGTTCTTAAGTTGACTGACCTTGTAAAATTCGCTGTTCTTACAAAAGGTCCTAATACTGTTATTTCTGCTTTTGTAATCAAATTTGCTTACTCTGATCAAAAAGCCAATCACAAGACCCAAACTTATAGCTTCTAGGGTTTTGCCTTTATAAGCCCTGGACTAATATGGTAAGGGGCTGCATCTTGGAAGCACTTTCAGGTATGTAAACATGGTGCCAGGTTTGGGTGCTGTACCTAAATAGAAAGTCTCTTATTAAAACTTATTCATGGTATGGCGAATCTGAGCAACCCCAGACTCACAATACCTTAATTATAGATCATATATATTTTACATATATTATATTGTGTGTGTGTGTGTGTGTGTGTGTGTGTGTGTATACATGGAAAACAGCCAAACCCTAAAATTTCACTGCATTGTCATCTTTTACAGTTAAACGAACTTTTCATTTGTTTACAACATGGAACCTCTATTCTATGCCTGAAAATCAGGCTTGATATCCAAAAAAAAATCCATACAAACTTTTATCTGATTACTCCAAGTTCTACTTTATTACAAAAAAAAAAATCTACTCCTATCTACAAAGATATCTAAAGCATTCTAATGTCTTTTTTCAAAAAAAAAATCAAAGAAACATATTAAAATACTCAAAGTATTCAGAAGTAACCTTGGGATTTTAACAAAATCTTAGTTCATTCATTTCAGATTCATGTTCACATAGGTGCCTACGTTCAGCCACAGCAATATACTGAATAAAATGTACAACAGTGGCCGGGCAGTGGTGGCGCACGCCTTTAATCCCAGTACTCTGGAGGCAGAGGCAGGTGGGTCTCTGTGAGTTCAAGACCAGCCTGGTCTACAAGAGCTAGTTCCAGTACAGGCTCCAAAGCCACAGAGAAACCCTGTCTCAAAAAAACAAACAAAAAAAGTACAACAATTTACAGTAGGACTGACACGGTGCATGAAGAACAATGCAGACCCAGAGCTCATGTTCTTCGAAATGTAATTTTCAGTTTTGAGCTATATTTCTCTTTAGAAAATAACCCTTTGCTACTCCAGGGATGTAGCCTCAGTGAGGCCTTGGGTTTGTCTAGCACAGGGGAAAATAATACAAGTAACACCATCACTACAAGTACATGAAATGCATGTTTAGCTAAGTAGAAATACGTTAATATTTATTCTTTCCATTCAGCACAGATACATTAAGCAGTATTTCACAGCTTAATATAAAGGATACTATTGCAAAATAATTGGTTATGTGATAGTCTATGATTAAGAATATTCTTTGAAATCTCATTTTAAGTGATTAGATACTAAGTCTTCCTTCTCCCTTAATGCCTAAAAAAAAAGAAAGAAAATCCACAAGAACTATAAACATGACTGTTCTATAACTTCTATAAGAAACAAAACTATTTAGACTGTTTTTTTCATATTTCTTAATTTTATAAGCTTTATTATTAAAAAAACTGCAAATAAAACTCACACACATCTTCTGTACAGTTTAAATATCAATTCTGAAGCCACAAGCTTCACATTTGATTTTATACATTCACTTAATGGATTTATTCACCATTAAAACCAAAAAAATCCACAATAGCATTAGAACTAGAAAAACAATTAGCTTTACAGCCTTTTTCATATCTCATGTCCATTACATACAGTCTTCCCTAATCCCCTAATATTTACCCATTTTTATTCC
>JAQHUG010000135.1:735828-762868 GCA_028555095.1 Dicrostonyx torquatus
GAGCCATGTGGCTAACATAGATAAGAACAATGGGTTAATATAAGTTATAAGAGCTTGACCTAATGGGCCAATCAGTTTATAACCTAATGCAGACTCTCTGTGTGATTTTTCTTTGGGGCTTGCCGGCTGTGGGGTACCAGGCAGGACAGAATCCCCAACAACCAGGCCCTCATGTTACAACAAACTATCTCTTTTTCATTATACATAACCCATCCAAGTTCCCACTCCCTCCCCTCCTCCCATTCCCTCCACAAACCCTCCCACCCCACCCCCATCCAATCCTCAGAGAGGGTAAGGCACATTGCTTTGGGGAAGGTCCAAGGCCATCCCCTGTATCTTCTCCTGGAAATTTTAAATTTTACTTTTCTTTAGAGCTGAACAGTGTCCATAATATTAGCAATTCATCTGTTGGCTAACAACAAGGTTGATTCCAATACTTTGTTGTAGTGAATAAAGCAGCAATAACCATGTACATGCAAATATCTCTATGTTAGGGTGTATAGTTCTCAGGACATGTGCCCAGGAATGAAATCACGGGGTTACACGGTAATTCTATTTTTAATTTTTTGAGGAATCTCCAAACTGATTTCCACAATGGTTCTATTAATTCGCACCCCCACCAACTGTGGATAAACACTGTCATTTAAGAATAAACCCAACTTTCCGTAGTCAAATCTACAAAACCAGGAGTCCCATTTACTCCTGCACCCTGACCCCTTAGCAGTGAAGAGTGTTACCAATGGAGAAGACTAGCCAAAGAAACTGGAGCCGTCTGTACCTTACACAGACACTTACCACTGCAGTGAGGAAGTGTTTACCAATGGAGAAACTGATCCTTCTGTACATTACACAGACACTTACCCGCTTGATGGGTCTAAGGCAATAGCTCTGGGTTGATCCAACTCTTGCCAAAATAAAACTTTTCGTAAAGATCCATCTAAATTAGAAACTTCAATACGATTAGTTTCAGAATCTGTCCAGTACAATTTTTCTCCAAGCCAATCACATGCCAGCCCATCCGGGGACAATAATCCAGAAATGACAACATTCTGTACACTCTCAGTTTTGTTAAATTCTGTTCGCTTAATGGCTTCTTCGCTGACATCACTCCAGTATATCAAGCCATGACCAAACACAAAGTCCACCGCAGCTGCATCCTCCAAGCCTCCAACTACAATCGTTGCATTCTCTTTGCCATTTGTAGCATCAACCAATCTCAAGTCCCGTCTGTTTGCATAAAGCAACAAAGGGGCCGCTGAAACAAAAAGAAAAATACATAAGCAAGAAAGAAGAAAACATATCAAATCTTAAAAATTGGGTTTCAAATCAGCATCTGTGACCAAATACTATCAAAATTAAAGTGGAAAATAAAGAGGCTAGAGAGATGGTTCAGCAAGTAAGAAGGCCTGCTGTTCTTGCAAAGGACCTGGGTTTCGTTCCCAGCGCCCACATCAAATGGCTCACAACCACCTATAACTCCAGATCCAGGGATCCCATGTCTTCTGGGTCTATGGGCACTACACATGTGGTACACATAAACTCACACAGTTATACATCCACACACATAAACAAAACATACTTTTCTTTCAATGGAAAGTAAATCAATAGTGAACTGCCTAAAATCTTTTCACATTTAATATATTTTTCTAGCACTTTAAAAATGAACATAATGAGAATTGAAATCAGTTCCACCCAGGTGTCTTCTTACTGAGTCTGTCAGACACAATTTAAAAATGTATACATACTAAAAAAGAGTAACTGGAACACTCATGCTCTGCTGGCAGGAAAGAGTTGGCAAGTGTTTGGTTAGCTGTCCTGTTACAGAGCTGGTGATCAAACCCAGGGTCCTCCAGTATGCCACGCAAGCACTTCACCATGAACTACTGCCTCAGCCCCAGCTGACAGTTTATTAATGGCCAGATGACCGAGCTACTACACAGTTAAGTGTTTACTAAGAGAAATAAATACATATCAATATAAACACTTACAAATAAATGTTCAAACAAATTTGTTTGTAATATCATAAATTAGAATCACCCCAAATGTAATCAACAACTAACAGTGATATAATAATAGAATAAGAAGTAGTAGTACATATTTGTAGTCCCAGCACTAGGAATGAAGAGACAGAAAAATCAGAGCTCAGTTTTCCTTGACTACATAGGGATTTTAAGGTCAATATGAGCTAAAAGAAGCTGTCTCCAAAAACCAAAATCAACTACCATTTCTAAAAAGTAATGAACCATTTATACATGGTGCTCATCTATGAAATCGTATAGAAAATGTCAGCTAGTCTAATCTGAAAAAAGGATGATCTTCTTGAGGTAAACTGTGGAAAAGAACAGGAAACAAGAGTTAAGTTCCCCATTGCTTTTCGGCTGTGCTAGGGACTGAGCTCAGAACGTGACTATGCCAGGCAAGCACTCAGCACTGAGCCGCATTTCCCACACGGGTATGGGGAACTTGTCTCAACTATGAAGAAAGCTTCACAGCTGTATGTACATATCAGAACTTCCTACATTTTACGCTTTAAAAAAGCAACATCTATTGACATACAATATCAGTATCTTAATACAACTTAAATAAGCAGCCTAGCAGAACCTGATACTATAACTTTTTATGCTGTTCAATATTAATAATCTTTAACTAGACCTAATATCACAATTAAATATAAACCCTATCTTAGAGAAATAACATTTATCTTTGATAGAGTTGAGTTACTAGGACTGCAATAGTATAAATTCTGGGTTTTTTTTTCATTAAATATCTATCCCAAGAGTCTGATTTACTTTCCTGGTATCAAACAGCAATTAAAAAATAAGTGCCACTGTCCTACAGAGCTTCCTGTATTAATGGGAAGTCATCACTGCACAATGAGTACCCACCAGCCATATATGATCACAGAGCACTTAAAATACAGCTAATAGGACACGCATTTTTCACCTTATAAACATTAGTTCATTTAAATTTAATGAACAAATATGGGTAGTGTCAGCAAAGGAAAGTGATGATCTAGAAGCTAGAAAAAAAAGGCCACAAATAAAGCAACAAGAATGATAATATAACACAATAATCCATGATATTCTTTCATAGTTACATAAGGTCTAAAAATGTTCAAAGCCCAACCCAAGTACTATCGACACTAACAATTTTCTATCCAAAAGTATTTATTGGCCAGGCGGTGGTGGCTCACGCCAGCACTCAGAAAGCAGAGACAGGTGTATTTATGTGAATTCAAAGCCAGCTTGGTCTACAAAGTTGAGTTCCAGGACAGCCAGAACTGTTAGAGAAACCCTGTCTTGAAAAAAACAAAAACAAATAAAAAGAATTTATTTATTCTTATTTTATGAGTGTTTTGTTTTCAGTAAATATGAAAAGATTTATATGATCTGAAAATAAGCTTGTGAGTGTATGTGTGTGTGTGAGAGGGAGTGCGTGCACGCACACGTGTACTCTCTGCCTACACATCTGTTCACCACATGCATGCCTGGTGTCCACAGAGGCCAGAAAAGGGTGTCATATCCCCTGGAACTGGAGTTACAGATGGCTGTGAGCCATCCAGTAAATATTAGCAATCAGAACCAGGGTCCATGTGCAAGAATATCAAGTGAGCTCAACTATCCACCCCTAAAAGTAACTTCCCTTTTATAAATTACAAATATTACTCTAATTTGAAAAATTAAGTGGCTCATAAAACTACAAAAAAAGTAATGGTTCAGCCCATTTTTAGAACTGCACTGGTCAAACACGTGTTCTATTCATCTGTTAGATAACATGAATTTCTGATCCAACCATACTTAAATACAAGGTTCTCCGTCAAACACCTGTGGGTAACCACTTCACTCGAGAAATAAACTGAGTCCTTTCTTCTTACTGTGTGTAACTACTACAGACAAAAGCACATCAAACTTCCCTGAACTCAAGGCAGACTTGCACACATCACACTAATGAACCAGTCCCAATAGTCACTATTGAATAGTCTTATATTCTGCTTTTTATAGTATAAGCCAAACAGAAATATCAGAAAGAAACATTCCTATTAGTGAAGGGTTCAATGCCGAAGGTTGCAGAAAACTAAAAAAAAAAAGTCCCAGGACACTTAACCCTTACAATTCAAGAGTAAAAACAATGTAACAGATACCTTCTTTATGGCTCTATCATTCATGAAAGAAATATACACTAAATTTGTTTTTGGCATTAAGTGACAAGAGACTTAGTTTTATCAACAAAAATCTAAAGAACTTTTCTGTAATTTAATTAAGTAATTTAAAGTCTCATGGGTTTTATGAGTGTCACTGGAGTTGGAGACCAGAAGCCAACTAATAGCTTTAATTCTGTAGCACTGGTTATGGTTGAGCATTCTGGGGACTGGACATTAACCTGTTAACAGCTCTAGCTGTGGCTGCAGGTTTCTAGGGACTGTACACTAACCTGAACATTAACAAGAAGTCCATCTGTACAGTTACCCTTCTGATGCATGAATAGGGTCTATAACATCGCCCTCCGTATCTGCTGAGTAGCAGACAAAATTGTAATGCCGTTTTTATCTACTAGATGCAACAGACTCCACACACTCGCTTCCTGTCAGCATGCACAACACACACCATGTGCTCACTCCACCATGTTTACCTGACTTCGTTCAAACAGAATTCAAGCAGAATTCAAGCAGCAGTCACATTTCTTTAGCAAACATTTGCAGGAGCTCAGGAATTTGTTCTCCTTCATCAAATTCCTACCAAACTTCCTTCCTGAACCTCCTCTGCACTACAGATTCCCACACATTAATCCTCCAATGGATGTGAGGGATCTGTTACCCCACTGATCTTCAGGGTGGATCTGGCTGATCTGGCTGGCTAGGCGAGTGTTGCTGTCCTTGCTCACTGCTTCCATGTGCATCCCTCCCAAAACTGTGCACTCAGTCAAAGAGTGCACACAATACTTTTATTCACAAAATAAAGGAGGACCAGTCTTCAGTCAAAGGTACAGGAGTAGCTGTACTCCCCTGCTAGAACCTCCAAACAAGCTCTCAAGGTCTACTTAATCCTTCATTCTCAAATCAACTCGTAAACAAATCAACTTGTAAACACAATGTCTCAGGAAGAAGTGTTAAATGCCAGACACCCCCCACGCCCCTTTGATGGAAACAAGGTCTTGCTATGTAAAACAGAATGGTCTCAAACAGTCAAAATTCTCCCTGGGTTCTAGGATATAAGCAGGGGTCACATCTTCACCATCTTACTTATATGTCTCAAAAAGTTATCAGGGCCCTGGTGTGACACACCATCAATCACAGCACAGGAGGTAGGTGGATATCTAAAAGTTTAAGGCCAGCCTGATCTGCATAAGCATGCTGTAGGCCAGCCAGGGCTACACACCTATTTCCCCTGTTCTCAGTAGAAGGTGGAGAATGCCCTCCCTTTATGGGATCAAGCAACATTTCAAGTTCACTCTTTCTGCAACTAGCTCCATCAGCTGCTCCACCTCTTCAAAGGCTTGTGGCAGGCTCGGGTATCAAGAAAAAATTCTCTCTCCTAACTACACCTCACACCACCATCCACTCTGTTAACGTCTTTAACCAACCTCATAAACACTACTCAACTAAACCTGCAATCGCCAAGGCTTAAATAAAACCTAACAACCTTTTCTTAATTCGTATTCTTTACTTCTCTACAGCTTTCGTTACAGTCCTACCAGTAGAATGTTCTCTCCAAACCATACTACCTATTATTCTTGTCTGTTTCAATTCTCCTACTTCTCATACACATAGTATTCCGAGACCTCTAGTCCTCAAATAAGAGTATGAAACAACTTCCCAGATTCTCTCCGGATCATCACAAAACTCTACACAACTTTCTAAGCCATCCTCTCCAACCTAACTTAACATTATCTTCTGTTCCCCAGGCCTTTCTTGGGTGGGAGAGGGAGGCTGCAATCTTCCTATCATTGACTTAAAACTCATTACTTTTCCCTACAAAAAATTCTTCAAAGATGCTACAACTCTTTGTGGGGTGGGAATGGTATAGGCCAGTGTGTGCAAGTGTGGGATGGCTGTGCAAGCCCAGGCATGCAGACATGTGGACATCTTTCTGAGACAGGATCTCTTGCTAAGCCCAGACTGGTTGGCCCTAATGCTGGGGTCACAGCACACCTGGCTTTACAGGTGCCTGGAATCCACACTCAGGTACTCACACTGGCACAGCAGGCACTTTTACATAGAGACCTCTCCTAGTCTCCCCAGCCCAGGTCTCCTAACCTTACTAAGAGCATGCCTCTTTTTTCCCCTGCCAATTACCGTGTAATTAACTCTTCTTTACCATTTCTTTAAGTGTGCCTCATCATTTCTAGAACCACTCTGTTGCCCTAGGCTTCATGAGCTCACATCTACACTACTCTAACAGTGAATGATCTCAACATTCCCTTTTCCTACTTCGAATATATGGTTGTGCTTCACCCAACTCAAAAGCTTTCTCATTCCCTTTGCATAAGACATGAAGACTCAACAGCTCAGTTTTCCACTATTTAACTTCCTCCTTGAATCCCAAATTCATTTTTTACCATTTCTGCACATAAAAACAGACTAGGAGCACATCGCATGTCATCCATCACCAGTGTACCCACTTTCCCACTCTCTCATGCCTCTCTCCCAGTGAGCAAATCTAAATCCTTCAAGGCTAGATTCAAATCTTATCTACATCTTTCCTCTTTGAATCTCCACACTGTAGAGCCCACAGTCTTTTATCACTTACTTAGTATTAGCTTTTGGTTGCTTGTTTAAACATGGTCATTTGGGGGAGAGGGAACTGGAATATATATACATGCTAGCACACCCAGCTTTTTTGTTATTATTTTTTTTTTGTGTGTGTGTGCGCACGCGCACGTGCACATACCACTACATTTTAATGCCATATGACAAGCTTCAGCAGTCAGTTCTTTCTACGGCATAAATTCTGGGGACAAGTGCCTTTACTCAGTGAGTAATCCCAACAGCTCCATACTAACCTTTTTTGAGGTATATTTTCTACCTCAACTAGAATCTCAGCTCCTTGGAAATAAGAGCTATATGCCTTATAACTACTTTATTCCTGGTGCCTAGCTGAGTTCACTACACACAGTAATATGGTAGATACGTTTACTAATATTTAACGGCAATTTTCCAGGACTAGGGATATATATTTCAGTGACAGAGCACTTAAACGGCATGCACAAAGTCCTGGCTAGACCCCAGTCTTGCCAAAAACCAAAGCAAAAAGCAATCTTCCACCTTCCAAAGCTAATCTAAACCTCATTTAGAGACTGGAAAGCTAGCTCGGCAGGTAAAGATGTCTGCCAACAAGCCTGATGACTTGAGTTCAATCCCCAGAATCCCCATAGTGGAAGAAAAAAACCTACTCCTCCCAAGTTTCCTCTGAATTCCACATGCATACACATGCATGCACAAAATAAATAAACAGATGGATAAATAAATGGATAAATGAACAAATGAATAGGGGAGGGAAGGGAAGAAAAGGGAAGGGAAAGAAGGAGAGGGAGAAATCTACCATGCAGGGTAGATAGGCTCTAGGGTAGAGTGCGTATCTAGCATCTAAAAGCCACTAGAAGATATCCCCAGCCCAGAAAAACAAATGTATCACTAAAAAACTTTAAGTTCCAACCAAGAGTCATAAACGTCCATGAAGCTACCCATTGGAATGGCTTTAAATGTAGTCAGGCTTCTATCACCCCTTAAACTTTGGCTTAAGCACCCTCAGCTTAAACAGATGTAATTCCTCTCCCCTTCCCTTCTTCTTCACCTTTCTTTCTTTCTTTCTTTCTTTCTTTCTTTCTTTCTTTCTTTCTTTCTTTCTTCTCTCTCTCTTTCAATTTTGAAGACAGAACCAAAGCCTTATACAAAATTTAGGTAAGCTTTTACCACCGACCACAGCCTAGCCCCTGAAAATCCTCTCTTAATCATCATTCAGAAGTCAGCAGACCACACCAAAAGTCATTTGCTAAACTGACCTAGTTCTGACACCTGCTAACCCCAACTAACCTAGACACCTCCCCAGCAAAAATCCTACAGCACTGTCACCATTACCTGTTAAAGACTCTTTCTGTGTATTTGTGAGATTCCTAAAGATCCTACTATCAAAACATGACCTTTTTTAGGCTTTTTCCTACTTAGGCCTGCCTAGAATTTACTTCCATTCAATACCTAGATGGTGACATCACTTGAATGGGAAGAAAACTTCATCTATGGGTGTGTGACAACCCCATCCCAAAGACAGTGCTCTGGGAATAATTTGAATGTCTCTCCTGTTTAGAGATGTGGCTAGGCTGTGTTCCTGAAATCAACTTTTTTAAAAAATGTGTACAAGTGTCTGCCTGTATGCAAGACTGTACGCCATGTGTGCGTCTGGTACCCAAGGAGGTCAGAAGAGGGCATCAGACCCTTGGAATTGGTGTTACAGATGGACATGAGCTGTTGTGTGGTTTCTGGGAATTGAAACTGGGTCCTCTACAAAAGAAACAAGTACTCTTAACCACCAAGCTAAACTAAACTAAGCTAAGCTAAACTCTTAAACTAGTTCTCTCCAGACCTCTTGCCTGCTGTAGTAGTGTAAGGAATTGCTTCGGATCTTTCAAAGAAAACAATTCCTCTGGCTATGGGCACTGAAGCGGTCTCTGACACTAACAGAAGTATTCTAGGGTCTTTCTTCTATTTTCCCTTTCCTCCTCCAGGGAGATAACACAAAGGTATTTCCTTGGCTCTTCACAAAGGAGCACCCTTTCCTAGACTCTTTAAACCCTCGCAAGGAACTTTAACAGATGCCCTCCCTCTTCTCTGACCACATGCTGTACTCTCATGGCACCAAACCAGCTCAATGCCTCACAAATGGCAAAATTCTACTAAAGATAATTGAGAAGAACTTGAATGTCCTTAAAAACTTGCAATCTTCCCCTACTGGCTCACCTAAGTGTCTATACCTAGCATGCCCTGCACCCCGCACCCTCCCCCCAACACTTCCTTTCTTCTGCATTCAACCTCCCCTAAAGCTCCTTGAAATCCTTTCATGTACCTTCCTTCAATACCCAGGCTCCTCAAGCTCAATGACCTGTATGTTATCAGATTCTTCCCCCACCATGTCCAAACTCCGAAATACCATAGGCCTGCATAAACCTGAGGCCGCCCATCCTCCCCCAGGGATTCACGCAGAAGTCAGAAATTGAGCTAGAAACAGGTTCTTATTCACTCCAATGAGATTTGGAGACAGCCAATTAAGACAGCTGGTCTCCCATCAGTCCATCATTCCTGAGATATCAAAAATGTGCCTTTCAAAAGTATTTTTTATAGAAAATGTTTTAAAAAGCCAAGTTAAGGCCAGCCATGGTGGCCCACACCTGTAATCCCAGTACTCAGAAAGCTAAAACAGGAGGATCTCTAGGTCAGCCTAGACTGCAAATCAAATCTAAGAAAATCTAGATTACACGGACAGTCTCAAAAGGGGGAAGTTAAAGTGAATTTGGGTCATCTGACAAGAGACGAATTAAATATTGTTGGTTTACTAAAATTTACACAAGCATGTGGTTCAGCACAATAGCCATCAATATCCACAGGTTCTGGGTTCAATTTCCAGCATGAAAGAGACAAAAAATAAAACATTGCAAGTAGTAATTTATACCTGTATTCCATGTCTTCTAAGCTACTTATATATATACTAGCATAAATCTTTATTTTCTTTGGATATATTTTGCTAAACTTTTAAAGTTTAGTTGACCAAATAAACAAACATTATACCTGCATTTGCATTTAGTTGAAAGGAGTCATTAATGTGACAAACTCTATTTCCACAGAAATTATGTATTGTAACAAACCAATGTAGGCCAGGAAAAACTTCAGTTGGTGAAGAGCTTGCTGTACAAGCATGAGACCTGAGTTCTCACCTCCAGAGCCCATACAAACACAGGGGAATTGTAGTACAACCTAATCCCAGTGCTGAAGGCAGAAGCAGGTGGATCCCTGGAACTCTTAGCAATGCAGCATGGATAAATCAATGAGCTCCAAGTTTGGTGCAAAACCCTGTCTCAAAAAAACAACTGAGGCAGATATCCAACGTTTTGACATCTGGCCTCCAAATGTGCACACTGCATATGCTCACAAATGCATCATACACTAGCCCAATGTAAAGAGAGCTTCCAAAATCTTTAGTACTATTAAACTTCAGAGTTGTGCTACACTAGTTCAGCAATGTTTATTACCTACCTGTCTAAGGTTATTCTAAGTAAACTATAATACTGAACATTTTTCTAATTATGTAGTTTCTTATCTCTTATTTTTATGCCAGAAAAGCTAAATATGTGAGGGATTTTGGGTGTGTTTGCTTGTTTGTCTGTTTTAAGGTTTTTCTGTGTCACTCTGGATGTCCTAGAACTCTGTAGACCAGTCTGGCCTGGAACTTACAAATCTACCTGCCTCTGCCTCCCAGGTGCTGGGATTAAAGGATTATGCCACCACTGCCTGGCTATGTGCGTGTATCAAACAACACTCAATTTGTCACACTGAAATGCTGTACTGGGCCAGGATACAGCTCAGTGGTCATATGTAAGGCCCCAAGTTTGAATCTCAACACCACTAAAAAAAAGAGTTATAATAAGAGAGAGACAGAGAGAGAGTTGCATTGTCAAGAAACATTTGGCTATAAAAAGGTAAAAGAGGTGTATTCGTAAGTTCTATTCATCTACTATGAAAAGCTGATGTACAAGTTTCATAATTATCTATCATGTAGCTTTCTCTTAAAACATCTGTTGCTGCAATTACATGAACTATAATTTTATATGTAAATGAGGCTATTCGAAATGACACACAGGAACAACTTTGTATGCAAGATACATAGGGTATGTTTTTGTGAAGGGAAAAGACAACAGTTTTGTGCTAAAGTCAAATAATCACTGTTATGAAATGTATGCTATGTATGACAAAATCTAAATGGTTATTAAAGTTTTTAATTTAGTCATAAGAAAGAACTGTTGTTTAAGTCAAAATTAGGTAGGCTCCAATAAGTTTATATACAAGTTTCTTTGGAATCCTTATAAAAACAAATTTTGGTGTTCTCTGTTAAAATTAATAAGTATTCTTAAATTACAGGTACGAGATTAAAGAACAAATCTAAAAGGTTTGCCTTGTCTTCTAAATAACTACAATAATCCCTCTGGAAAGCATAGGTTCTCTATCTTATCAGCTTAATGTCAATTTTATTATGCTCTGGATTATTTAAAAACAAAACAAACAAAAGCCTCATTTAAGAACTATTTTCTTACCATTGTATTACCTCCTACATGTGATCCATAATCCTACCTATATTACCAAACATTCAGTCCTCTTAACAACAAATGACATTCTGCCCTTTCAAACCCAAATCCTAAATGAAGTGTCTAAGGTACTGCCTTTAAAACTCTCAGAGGACCCAAGAGCTTTTTTTGTTAAAATGTAAGAGTTCAAAGTTAACAATAATTTTATCTGATCAAACATTAAAAATTCTATTGGTAGACAATATCAAAAGAAAGTTTATCCTCCCTATCTTATAGAAGTATATATTATAGGAGTATAGGGGGGACATTTATCTGAATTATTTCAAAAGATGTACACAAGTATGAAACTGCTAAGAAATTAATGATGAGTTTCTATTATCAGAATTCTTGTCTCCAAGACTACAATACAGTGCAGTCCATTCCTATTATACTTTTGGTTCAGTGTTAACTTGGTCGCAATTAACTTCTTTAATTTGAATGCAGTAACCTCTAGATAGACTAGGGTTCTTAGTTGAGAACTCACATCATTAACTTATTTTACTGTATGGACAAGAAGTGTTTATTCCAAACTTACTAAGTCTTTTAATTGATAATGTTTATTTGCTCTTGACATACTCTATGTTTGCTCAGTATTTTGAGGACACTATGTCTGAGGATTATTATATCTTTAGCCTTCTCTCTGAAAATGCTATATTCATTTATATTCACTTATCAGCTATACTAGCCACTCCCTTTTAAAATAAAGTTTTATCAGTCTGCTTGCAAACATCTTAAATAAAACTTTTTTGGATGGACCCATTCTTGCCAAATGCATTGTTTTTGTTGCAACCGCTAGTTAGATTTAAAATTCATGGTTATGAGTAAGTCACACCATGTGATTTATTCTGTCTTCTACTCTGATGCTTCTTGAGACACACTTGCAAATCAGCAAATATTCATCTTCAAAAAAAAGTTGACACTGAAAAAGGTCACTGTGCCAGGTGACTCTTGTGCACAGGTTCCAATGGCATCTCTTTGAGATCACACAAAAAGACTGAGTCAGGATTTCCAAAAAGCAGGTAGATAAATAGATGAGTTCATGAAACTAACACACATACCCAGCCGAACAAGAATTAATTACACAGAGCTGAATGACCTGTTAAAGGATGATTGTGGGTTTTGTTTAAAATATTGCTGATGCTTTAATGCCCTACTTCCTGGATGTAAGTAATACCTCTCTCTTTTCTTAAATTCTCCATTGCTGGTTAACAGTCTAATCTTCGTAATTTAAGAGTTACCTTTTCTCCTTTCCTATCTCCTCAGTTCCAAAGGTCCTCCTGAATACAGTTATTCCCTAAGGTCACTCTGTCTGTCTCCAAACTGGAAGCACCAGATGGGCTGAAGCTTCAGTCTCATGGACTTTAAAGGAGCTCCATGCAGCTGAATGTACCGGCTATGTTCAGAGCTTCCTTGGAAACCTGTCCTGCTTTCTGGCTCATAGAGTTCCCAGTTTCACAGGTACATAAAGGATGGTCACTTCCTGGCAAGCCACAAAATCCCAGAGTATTTGGGAAACATCTGAAATACAGGAATTAACCCAAATCTTATCCAGAATTGAAACCTGATGGTTAAGTTCTTACATTTCTAGCCTCAAGAGGCTTTTTAAAAAATCTAATCTGAAAGTCCTTTCAAAATTCTGCGCAAAGTCACTAAAAGACCCATTCGATGTGTGGCACACCCACAGAGCAGTCAGGCCAAATCTAAAGAGGCTAGCCTCACAACCTCACGTTCTGTTGCATCTCCAAGGGAGACAAGTTCTGTTCTAGACAACAGGGATCTGATGAATATGCACCGCAGTCCCCACTGACTGGGCTTGACCAAACTTTAGCCAGACTTCGTTCCTCCAAGCCCTTAAACTTTGGCTCACCCTACGTTTAAGCAAGCAGATGCACAACTTTCTCCCTCATTCCAAGTATCAGCTGAGCAGACAAGAACATAATTTTCCAGTTAGACGTTGTGATCATACAATCTGCTTACCCTCTCCACTAGGCTCAACTCCCACGGAGTTCCTGCTAGTTTTCCCTTCCCTAGAAATGAAGTGTCCCTGTGTTTGGTGCTGAACTAGGGAAAGAGCTTTTGCTAAGATGAACCTCTCTTTTACCTAAGTACAGACTGGTTTTTATCTGCAATCCTGTAACAAACCATCTACTTGCAAACTCCAAAATCATATTGTCTTTTATAAAAAGTGATAGCTGGGTGTGGTGACATTTGCCTGCCCAGTTACTTAAAAAGATGAGGAAGAAAAATCACTTGGGACCAGGAGTTCAAGGCCAACCTGGGCGACATACCAAGCCCCAGTCTCAAAGATAAATAAATCATTTTTTCAGTATCATTCCAAAAACCATAATAAACACAGTGGTACACTCACATAATCCCAACTGAGATGGGAGAATTATGAATTACAGACCACCCTGGGCTCATGGTGACACCGTCTTTAAAAAGATGGAAGCACTGCAGGCACAACTGCTGAGCAGAGCACTAGCAATCCAACCTTAAGTCAGCTGCCCACCTACCGAATGTGTAAAGTGAAAGAACACAGAATTCTAAGTCCTTCCTGTCTTATTATTCTAAATATGAGTTTAGTAGATATGAACGGTAGATGTGAGTATCAAAAGTAAAATGGTTTAATAAGGAAGAGTTAGGAGGATGACACAGTAAAGTGCCTTGCTGCTCAAGCATGGGACCCCAGAGGTCAATATCCAAAACTCAGGTTTAAAAAAAAAAACCTAGAAGGAGAGACAAGCAATCCCTGAAACTCATGGCCACCAAGTCTAGCCAAATTAGTGTGCTCCAACTCTCAATACATAGGGTGGAGAACTGAAGAAAATACCCAGCATCAACCTTTGGCCACCACATGCATGTGTACACACACGTGTACACAGACACACACACACACAAACACAACTGGTTTATCTAAGACACGGCTGTTTAAGTCAAAGAGAGAAAAAAAGAACTGCTAGTAAGTATCTAGGTAAATCTCAGCAGCTCAAAAGAAATACTCTTCTGTAATCTATTCAGTAACCTCAGACAGTTGAGGTTTCTGCTGTGTGTAGTGACTCATTCATACAATCCCAGGACTCAGGAAGCTGAAGCAAGAAGATTCCAAGTTCCTGGCCAGCTTGTACTACACAGTAAACCCCTTTCTCAAAACTAATGGGGGAGGGTAAGGCTTTAAAAAATAACTTAAGGTAAAGAATCCAACAATCAAGCCCATATTCACTCCACATGTCTAAACAATGCAATTACTCAGCTATAAAGAGGGATTAAATACAGATTCATGTTATAGGATAAACATTACAGAAATTATGCAAAATGAAAGAGGCTAGACACAAAAAGCCACACACTGTCTCATTTCTCTGAACTATTCAAAAAGGGCAATCCACAGAGGCACACAGCGGATGCACAATTACCAGAGACTGGGACAGAGAAGATACAAAGGACAGAGAAGATGCTAAGGGGTTTGAAGACTACTAGCAAGTACTAAAAATGTTCCGGAATAAGATCACAGTGATATCCACAACTCTATGAATATACAAAAACCACTGGACACTTAAAAATGGAGATTTGTATGCTATGTAAACACTTTTAAATGTTTACAATATGTTTTTTAAAATGGGCTTTAAAAACTAGTCATAGCCAGAAATGGTAGAATATACCAATAATCCAGCGCTCAGGAGGTAAAGGCAAAAGGACAAGATTTGAGCTCTCTCCAAAAATCAAGGACTGGGAATGCAGTTCAGTGGAGCGTGCTTGCCTTTATGTATAGGCCCAGGTTCCCCGCCTGACATGGGGGTGGAGAGGAGCACAGTACTATCACTTTCTGCACACCAATTCCTTAGCGCCTCCACTCTCACCCTCCTAGCCCACACCTAACTCAGGCCACCTACCAAAACCTGTAGATGTAAAAATTTTATATAAAATGTGTAGTATGTACATTTAACACATATGCATGGTGTGTACATTTAACACACACAGACATCCCACCCTGAATTCTTTAATCCTCTCAAGAATACAGCACTTCACATAAGCAGTTTGTAAAACATGTTACACTGCTGTTTAGGGAATAAAGAGAAGGGGAAATCTGTATTATCAAGCACAGATTCAAGTTTCTTTCACAGTTTTTTGAGATAGGGTCTCTCTGTGCAGCCCTAGCTGTCCTGGAACTCCTCTGTAGACCAGGCTGGCCTCAAACTTATAGAAATCCGCCTGCCTCTGCCTCCCAAAATATAGGAATATTCTTAATCTTCACTTTCTAATAAAGTTAGCCAATAAATAAAAAAGATTCTTACTCTAATAATCTATACTGTGTGACTTGGCTCTCACAGTGATAAAAGTAACCAAGGCCAATGCAGAAAATAACTCCTAGTCAAGTATTTGGTAAGGTAAGAATTGTATTATCTTAGTGACCTTTTTCTCTTGTGGGGGAAAATGGCAACTGATGATCAGGGTGACCTCTGCATTTTCTCTTCACACTAAGAACCTGACCAGTGACATTAGGCCTGTTATCAATTAGTCACTTACATACTTCAACATCATCCTGTATCTCCAGTCTCCTGAAATTAGTTCCAAATGGTCAAAGCACTTATACATGGCCCTTCTAAGCAAACTAAACAACAGAAAATAGACAATAGACCCACAGCATCAAAGTGCCAATCACTCAACAAGAAGAACCCAAGCAAGCACTTTTCTGTTTACTAATCTCATGCCTGAGCAGCTTGACCCTTTTCTGAGTATCGTCACTGCCAGAACTAACACACTGTAAGAAACAAAACTGTACTAATTTCGAACAATGCTGTTTTCTCTGTACTTATGTATAGACAGACTTTTTTATTTATTTATTTATTATGAGCCAGAGTCTCAGGCTGGCCTCCAAACTTCAATATTCCTGTCTTAGCCTCCAACTAAAATTTTGCCATACCCAGCAAAATAAATCATCTTAAGGGCAAACTGATTCTTCATTATGTATTTGCCTTTCAAAGTCATTCCTAAAGAGCAGTGCTTGAGTCACTAAAGAGGAACTTATTTTACAGAAGACACGGGAACACTTATGCTAAGGCTAAAAATGCTTACTCAGTACAGATAGCATCTACTCAGTCTTCAGGAAAGAACCCACCAACTGGATACTTCTTCAAATTACTTTGATAAAATTGTATTACTTGTATTTAACTCTTCTTTTTTCCTTTTTTCTTTGCTTGGTTTTTCAAGACAGGGTTTCTCCGTGTAACAACCCTGACTGTCCTGGAGCTCACTGTGTAGAACGGACTGGCCTTGAACTCACAGAAATCCTCATAGAGATCTTCCCAAATACTGAGACTAAAGGCATGTACCACCCACGTCCATCTTACATAACTCTTTTAATAAGTGAAAGAGTATCACAATCAACTGAGTTTGACTTCTCCACTCGTTAGCTTATTTATAGTCATCATCACCTAAATCAGTGTTACAGCTGTAACCCTTCAGAAAGTGAAAAGGGGCTAGGGGAATGGGCCAGTCCATAACGTATTATTTTTAAAATGTCTTTCAAGCAAGAGGACCTGAGTTTAATCCCTAGAACCCATGTTTTATTAAAAATTAGAAATAAACCCACAGCCAGAAGTGATAGGCCTGTAACCCAGAAACAGGTAGGCAGGGATCAACAAATCACTGGGACTTACTTGCTGTCAAGTCCCAGACCAGTGAGAAACCCTGCCTCAAAATACGGTAAATGCCAGTTTCTAAGAAACTGCACACACAAGAACACATATGCTGGCACATCTTTGCACATGAAAACAGAAAAACAGAAGGTGAAAAGAAAGCCAAATGCGGCTGTTCACCCTGCAGTCCCAGCACAAAGGGAGGCTGAGGCAGCACAAGCGCAGCAAGTTTAAGGTCAACCCGGGCTACAGTGAGACTGCCAATAATGTAATAAATGTAAAGTAGCCGGCAGTCATCTCCTTCATATAAAGCAGGATGCAAACATCAGAAGTAGAATGTTCCAGTAACAGACTTAAAACTTTCAAAAACACAGTCCTGAAACTATCAACAGGCAAGTGGTACCTGAAGCACAGTGAGCATTTAAATATTTACTGAAGTTGATAGGACTTTCTGAGACAGTATTTCATGTAGCTCAGGATGGCCTCAAGTTCAGCCCTTGATCTTCCTGTCACTTCCTTGTAAATGTTGGGATTACAGCAACCAAGCCTGACTATTCAATGCCTACCAGTGGCGATACTCCTTCACAAACCTTTTCTCGCTAATATCTTACTGGTTATGATTGAACAGAAAGCAAAGCAGGCTACATAACTTGCTTGTCAGAAGAGAGAAAGTGACAGAAAACAGGATGATAAAAACTCACCTTTCTAACAGTAGTCCCTTTATAATCATCTCCAAAAATAAACTTTCACTAAAATTTCCACAGTGAAAACCAGTTTCCCAGAGTAGTTAGTACCAAATTGTTTACTTGTTTACTTGTTTGTTTGTTATTCAGACAAATTTTGTTCTCAGAAAATAATTACCATCAATGTATCTCTTCACAGAATTGCCTCTGATATTGAAAAAAGATAAGTGCTTTTTGATGGTCAAAGTGTGGTTAAGGACACAGGTCAGTTTAGCAAATGAGAACAGCTCTAATTAAAGGGAAAAAAAATCCCTAAAAAAATAAATGGAAGGGTAAACACTTTTAGCACTACTGATAACAGTAAACTGAAACCATAAAAGGCTTACAAATTATTCTCTAGCCAGATGAGCAAACCTAGGACAAGTAAACTAGGACGAAAACACCAGATCAAACAAAACCAACTTGTCATCAACATCATCAATTCACCTGCGTCAACCTAAAACTCAAAAGATCACCTAATCTTACAGCAAAAGTTCCCTAAAATGTTTTTACAAAAAAAAAAAAAAAAAAGTTTTAAAAAGATGGTTCAGTGGACAAAATGCTTGCTATGCAAACATGAGGACCCGAGTTCATATTTCTAGCACCCATATAAAAAGCCACAGAGGAACATCTGTAATCTCAGCACAAGGAAGTAAAGACGGGAGTGGAGTACCCAAGGGGCTTGAGGTCAGCCAATCACTGAAACCCACATCCAGTGAAAGAACCTTTTTCAAAAAATAAGATATAGAGAGCAATTGAGGACGAGTAATGCCTCCACACGGAGACGAGCGCTCCTACACAGGTGCACAAGCATGCAGACACGTAACACATACGAGGTTGTGAGAGTCAAGCAGGGACATGCCTGTAATGCCAGCACCTAGGAGGCAGAGGCAGGAACAGCAAGTCTAAAAGGAGACCTGTCTCAAAAAGGGAAAACAAAACAACAAAAAAACATACCACTGTCAAGTCTGAGGGCTACTCTGCAAGGAAAGCTACAACTGACCCTTGCACCTCCAAGACTTCTCAAAGCCCTTAAATGGGCAGAAATCTCCAAAAGGGTACCGTGCATTGATGAAGACAATAAGGTATGAGGAGACTTAGTGACCAACCCAAGCACAGAACACCAAACTTAGAACTATAACCTAGATCTCCTGATTCCCATGCCAAAGCCTATTTGACAGCCCCAAAACTTTGCAACACCTGACTTAAAGGAAAATCCATTTTAGAAGACTCCATTTCCTACAAATGTCAATTAGAAACCCTTTAGGTTGCTCTGATCCTATTCACCAGTCGACAAAGGGGGAGAAGGGGTCGGAAGGCAGGTAGCAAAGAGCTGTCACATAACAAGCCCAGTCACAAGTGGGACATCCACAGATCTACATCACAATCCCTTCACCACAAGATCAGAACTTGTAAGAGAGAGTGGAAGGCTGTAAGAGCCCAAAGTCATGGAGGTCAAAGCAAAATAATGTCTCCACACGACAGGACCACCACACTCAGGAACTCACAGCAGCTGGGGTTACCTGCATAAGACCGGCACAAGATCAAGTCTGTCGGCATTCCAACATGGAGGTAGGGAGCAGCTCATGAGCCCCCACTACTACCTGAGGAGCTATGGACAGCTGATGGCTTCTGGTAGAGGAAAAGTCAGTGTGTGGCCCGTTAGGTTTACTACATTCCAGTAAATGGCTCCAAACTCAGGAGTATATGGGGCAACACAAATTGCACTTGGTGGGTTATTTTAAGAAGAAAGAACTCTAGGGTGAGGGCAGATCTAAGAAAAGTTAGGGGGAGGAGCTAGGTGAAGGAATGGGGGGGATAAATGTAACCAAAATACATTGTATATGTGTATAAAATTCCCCCAAAAAATATTATACAGAAAATAATTAGAAGTTTAAAAAGTCCCCTTAAAGAAAACTAAGCATGTATTTACCACATTCTTATTTTGACATCATTTCAAAGTTTGTATTTTGTGTATTGGAGGTGATGGTTTTTGCTACTGATAGAGTTTGACTTGCTATGTAGTCTAGACTGGCCTTGACGATCCCTACCTCTGAAGAGCTAGAATTACAGGCATATGCTCCCAAGCTTGCCTTCAAATACTGTAATTCTTGATACTGGAGAGATGGTCCATGGGTTAAAAGTACACACTGTCTTCCATAGGACCTGAGTTCAATTCCCAGCATCCACAGTAATGGCTCACAACCACATGTAACTTTAGCTCCAGGGAATCCATGCTTCTGGCTTCTACATTCATAAATATAGACACACATAATCTTTTAAAATTAAAAAAATATTTTATGGAATTGTAATTTTTGGTTTATTTTGGAATTGTAATTTTTTGTTTGTTTTGTTTTTCAAGACAGCATTCCTCAGTAGGTATGGAACCAGTCCTAGAACTCACTCTGTAGACCAGACTAGGCTTGAACCAAAGTGCTGGGGTTAAAAGCGTGTGCCACCACCCAGCATAGAACTATATTCTTTCCAAAAATATTTCATCTAGAAAATCAGAGATACTGTTTTGTTTTGTTTTGTTCTATTGGTACCTGGTAGATTAGACCTAACCTAAGCTGCGAAGTCCAATAGAGCACAGCCCTGTCTGCCTTATTCACAGCTATCACAGGAGCTACTCTGGGCACACCTGCCAAGAGAATGGAGTAAATCCGGGCTCTACCATTAACTAGCTGGCAGACAGTGTCCCCACTCCTTGCAAATGACCACAATACCGTCTACTTTAAACATTCCTGAAAATTAAATTTTTAATCACCAATCAAGGACACATCCATAATCAAAAAAGTTTCACACACAAAATCACACTTATGAGCCATATGTTAAGCACTCAGGAGGCTGAGGAAGGAGAATAGTTGCATTTAGAGGTCAGCCTGGGTAACATAGTAAGATTCTGTCTTAAAAACATTTTTTAATTAATATTTGGAAAGCACTTTATATGTTCCTTCATTAAACACGCCTAATAACCCTGCAAATCAGACAGACAGGTATCATTACCCATGTTTTATAGATAAACTGAGGCTAGGAGAACCAGACGCAGGAATAATAAAGATTTGGCTTTAAACTCAAGACTTCAGGGTTGAAATCCCCAAGTTTCAAATGTTTTTCCGATAAACCTCACCACCTGGTAACAGGGATAGTGGTGCTGCCCGACAATGGCAGTACTAAATGATTCTCAACTGCTGATAAACAGGGCCACATGGCCCAAAGTCCCAGACTCACACCCAGTGTGAAGCGCCACCTGCTCTGGGAACTACAAGGAATTAAATCACAATTTGCTCCTGGAAAACTCAGGGCAACTGTCAGAACAGAAGCTAACATTATCAAGGAGTAAAGAGAATTCAAATTAGGAACAAGAATCTTTTATATCGAAAGGCAGTTTCATTGAAATGATATGTACTCAGAATGCGAAAGCGCTAAACAGAAGAAAGATCGCCTTACTCCATTATTGTGCTCCATTTAAAGGAAGCTCCACTTTGGACAGTCACTTCTTCCTTGGGCTTGTTACATAGGGTCATGCTTCTGAACTTTACCGCAAATACACGAATCTACTCTAGACTCAAACCTGGTATCAAAATAAACAGCATTGGCACCACACCATGCTCCGCTGAGAACTGCAACTACACTATCAGAAGCCAAATCCAGCCTAGGTTATGGATTTGGGTTTTCGCAACTCTCATCAATGCACTGGCTCTTACTAACTCTAACGAACCTGTCAATTAGATTCTCAATTACAACTTCCTCACAGCTATAGTGAAATCTCCTTTCATACTAGAGTTTACTATAACAAAATAAACACATACTTATTAAATCTCTCGAGTATGTAATAATATGAAGTCCTCTGCCATGGAAATTAAACAGCAATTATCTTTTCCGGAGTTTACAAGTAAGACTAGACAATTGGGGATATGCTTATTTTTAGAAAATGCTTACTTCTTTTTAAAGGCAACTCCTCTTATTCAAATCCACACATACACGGAGATGGCACACCTGTCCCACTTGTAAGATTCTTAGTTATTATTCTCCTTGGTCAACTTCCTTACTTCTGGAGGACTTGGAAGTTTAGCTGGTTAAGTTAATAACTAAGAATTCCAGAGAGGTTCCATTAACAGGCACAAGTGAGATTAACAAAAGCAGGAACTGCAAGCCACAGTGCCAACCACCACCTAAATTCCTGCACAGGTCAAACACTCAACAGCATCAGCCTCATCTCTCAACAACTGGAGAAGACGGACGACAAGCTTTTGCTGGGCAAACTGTCACACAACAAAGTCAGGACGTAGGTGTCAGCTTCTCAGTCCAACTCCAAACACCACGGAGCCACTCAATTTAAGCGAGTCCCATAGCAAATTACCCGGGGCATTCTGTTATTTACTAAAGTGCCAAGCAGTTCCCAGGGGTGCCCAGCAAATGATAATTTAGTTCCCAGGATAGGCTCCTCGCCACACCAGGATGACTTCCTTACTTGGTGCCAACTGTACACTTGCACACTCCGAAAACAGGAGGCGAGTCCTGAATGCCAGGGGTTGCGAGGACAACGTTTGTGTTTTATTATGGGCTCAGAAGAGTCGACAATGCTGAAAAGCGCGACCTATAACCCTAGAGTCAATTCCCAACTGTGCTCTCACCCAGGATCATTCTATCCCAAACGGAAGCCAATTATTAGTTGTAACAAGGCCTGGAGGGGAGAGGAAAAATAGTGAGGTTTGAAGACGAAGAAAAAAAAAGTTCACCTAAGAGACACGGGAAAGGTGGGGGCTTCGAGGGAGAAGGAGGTCAACACCAATGGTGCTGAAAGCCGAACTACAAAAGACCCTCTCTGCCCGGAGAGAAGGCAGAGCGGCAGAGCGAGGCACAGTCGGTCATTCGGACGGAGTGCGGGGGGCCGGGGTCCCCTCAAGGCCCGCAGCTTTGTCCGGGCGCTCCGCGGGGCCGGGCAGGGGTGTGCACCGTGGCCGGGCGCGGCCCCCGATCGCGGGCCCCTTCCCCGCGCGGCACCCCGGCACCAGGCCTCTCTCTCCCGGCCGCTGTCCCCGCCGCTTCCCCTTCCCCTCTCCCCGACCCCGGCAACTTTGCCCCGGCCTCGCCTCACCTCTCAGCAGCACGCAGAAGCTGCAGGCCAGGAGGCTCCTCAGCACGGCCCCCATCTTCCCCGCTCGGCGCGCGCTCGCGGCCCTCACCGGCGACCGGCGGCCAGGGGACGCGCGAGCGAGGAGCCGGGGCAGCCGCCACAGCGGCGGGTCTGCACGCTCATGCTTTCCGCGGTCGGGAAGAGAAGACCGAGAAGAAGAAAGAAAAGGGCGCACGTCAGGGCTCTAGCGCGCCGCTCCGGCCCGGGCTCGCGCGACGCCAGCGCCTGCCCCCATGCCGCCGCCTCCTCCCGCGGCGCCCCACGTCCCCCGCGCGGCGCCTCATTCAGCCTCTTCCTCTCGCTGTGGCGCAGGGATTCGCCGCGGGGCCGCCGCCGTCTCCCTGCGCGCCCGACCCCTCCTCGGCGCGCCGCCGCCGGAGCCCGGGAGCCGCCGCCGCTGCGCGCACCCACTCCCCGCCGAGTGTCCCCGCGAGATGGGCCTCGCGAGTCCCGGCAGACGGACGGGGAAAGGTTTTCCCGGGGTGCATTCCAATGGGATTCTTTCCCCGGGCGGCGGAGGGCGTGAGGCGACGTCGGCCGACACTGGGGCCGGCGTGGTCGGGACTACTTTCTGCGTCCCGGCCCGTCGCCGCCCGCGCCGCTCTTTGTGCGCCCGGCCGCGGAGCCAGGTGGAGCTGCGGAGCCCGAGCTGAGCGATGCATAGGGACATAAAAAGTGCGAGTGCGGCTTGCACACGCTGGACTTGCACTTGCTGGACGCGGTGAACCGGGTGGACGATGTGCAGAAGCCAACGCGAAGAAGATTTCTAGTGGGCTGAATGGGGAATCGTCATATGAAGTGAAATAAGCCAGACTCAGATTTAAGAAAAAACAAGTATGTTTTCTCTCAGTGTGTAGTCTGCTTTACACACACACACACACACACACACACACACACACATATATATATATATATATATATATACATATATATATACATATATATATAGTCACATATATGCGAGAAAGACCAAACTTGAAAAGACAAAGAAGATGATAGATGGATAGATAGGTTTGCGCATCATGATAAGAAACGTATGACTATCTGGGGGAAAGAAAGAGGCTAGTGACGGGGGAAGGAGTGCACATAGGGGTTAATACGTTAAAAGAAAATTACATGCTTGAATCGTATCCCTCATTATGTATAATGAATATAAACCAAGAAAAAAATAAAGGAAAACAGATTTCTTTTCCTTTCCATACCTTTTTCGTGCCTTTCCAGAAATGCTAAGCCAACAAGGACTTAGAGAGTGGCATCGATACCTAACAGCAAAGAGACAATAAGAAAGGGCTGGTCTGGCGCTTTACAAGTTGCATTGAATGAGTGTTTCTCCGCTTCAGAAAGAACGAACCCCCCCCCCAAACAACCTCTACCACTACATATGCAGTGAGTGTCCCTAAGTAATGGCCCAGGTGCCCTCTGCAACCACCTGGCCAGCTTCAACCTCGGCTGGGCGCTCCTAGTGTTAACCGTAAAAGAATCATCAGGTGTGTCCAACCATTACACGCCCTTATCTGCAGGCAAACCGGAAAAGGGCTCACCCAGGGCTCGCAAGTTCCGTTATCAGATGGGACCTTGTTTTCCTTTGTACACAGGAGGAAAATGAGACTTTGAGAAATTCAGGAACTTATCCGAGCCCACTCAAGTGCTGGGAGCAGGACCTGAACCCACCCGGGTTGGAGTGTTGTACACGAGTGCTGGCAAACATTTGCAGAGAGGCTGGTGAGGTGGCTCAGTTGGGGACAGGCACCTGGGGCCAAACCTGATAACCTGTGTTCAATCCCTAGGACCCACATGGTGGAAGGAGAGATCTAACTCCTTCAAACTCTCTTCTGAGCTCCACATATATGTCTTGGCCCGCACACTTTCTTCCAGGACACATTCACACACACACACACACACACTTTTGTAAACAAAAAAAAAAAAGTTTACATATAGTTAAGTTTAAAAGTTAAAGTGGAGAAGGGAAGAGAGTATGGCTTAATGGTAGACTTAGGCAGGCAGTGGTGGCATACACCTTTAATCCCAGCACTCGGGAGGCAGAGACAGATGAACCTCTGTGAGTTCAAGGCCAGCTTGGTCTACAAAGTTCCAGGACAGGCTCCAAAGCTACAGAGAAAACCTGTCTCAAAAATAAATAAATAAATAAATAAAAATTAAATGAAAAAAAAAAGAACCCTAGACTTCCGTCTTGTGTACTGGGGGAAGAAAGTAAAAACTTCAATTACACTTATGTAAAATATAACTACATATAGTCTGTACATGTGTGCATATGTGTACATGCTCGTACCGCATATTTGAGAAAAGACCAGGAATGATAACACAAAGTAAATATTAGGATAGAGATGCATGCATGTTTCTTCCCTTTCCTTTAATAGATTGTATTTTTACTACCAATTTTCTTAAGATATCCAAGTAAACTTCTGTAATGTAAGATCTACCAAGGATGCTATTCTTATTATAGAAATAATTTGTCACTCAGTCATTTTCATGCACATTAGACACGGTCCCTGGCTTAAGTCTTGGTGATTTAACAATGAGAATAATCAACAGACCCCACACTCAAGCTAGCAACCTGATTTGTAGACACAAGTGAGTCTTGAACTTGTTGAATGTGGAAATTCCTAAGTTTGCCTAGGTAGTTCAAAGAATGAGAAAAAAACTGGAGAACCCTGGGCTGAAATGTCACTCAAGAGTCTTCTCAGCTGACCAGGCTGGCCAAGGCATCCCAAGCAGAAACAGAACAGGTGCAAAGGCACAGACTAACCAGAGCACTTGGCATGCTCAGGATTTGAAAGTAGCTATAGCCAGGCCCGGTGGCGCAAGCCTGTAGTCCCAGCTACTCGGGAGGCTGAGACAGGAGGATGGCTTGAGTCCAGGAGTTCTGGGCTGTAGTGCGCTATGTCGATCGGGTGTCCACACTAAGTTCCGCATCAATAGGGTGACCTCCCAGGAGTGGGGAACCACCAGGTTGCCTAAGGAGGGGTGAACCGGCCCAGGTCGGAATCGGAGCAGGTCAAAACTCCCGTGCTGATCAGTAGTGGGATCGCGCCTGTGAATAGCCACTGCACTCCAGCCTGGGCAACATAGCGAGACCCCATCTCTAGCAAAAAAAAAATTAAAAAAGAAAAAAGAAACGAAGGAAGGAAGGAAAGGAAAGGAAAGGAAAGGAAGAAAGAAGCTATATGGGGGCTTTTAAGGAATGTCAAGAAATGAGGCAGAACTAGTACATAGGAATTGGATTTATTAATAGAAAATGCTGTATATTTGTTTACCAATGTGTTCATTCATTCGAGGGTTTGGGGGATTTTTTTGTGGTTTTTGGTTTTAGGGGTTTTTTTTGTTTTTTGGGGTTTTTTTGTTTGTTTGTTTGGTTGGTTGGTTTTGTTTGGTTTGGTATTTGGTTTCTGGAGACAGGGTTTCTCTGTGTAGCCCTGACTGTCCTAGAATTCACTCTTTAGACCAGGCTGGCCTCAAGCTACCTGTCTCTACCTCCTAAGTGCTGGGATTAAAAATATACACCACCACCGCCAGGAATCATTGAGGTTTTTGAGACAGGGTTTCATGTAACTGAGGATGGCCTCAAACTCCTCATATAGCTAATTATGACCTTGAACTCCTGATGCTCCTGCCTCCGTCTTCCAACTGTTAGGATGATAGGACTTTGTCACTTCGCCTGGCTTAGTGCAAACCTTTGTAAGCCAAGTTTGGCTTGCAAGCTGTTGATAATGGGGATGTGTTGTGGGATAATTGTGGTACCTTTTACTAATGCTGAATTTCCTCTTTATAGGCAGAAAATGAACATTGGCAAAGAGCTTGCAGTAATTTTTTTGGAAGAGATTAGCAACAAATACCCCAAAAGCAAAAGAATTCAGTTTATAAAAGGAAACTAATTCTTCACATTGTATGAGGAACACCACTATCTGGAATCCCTACATTCTATACTGATGCTAATAAATCAGGAAAGGCAGGTTATAAGTCAGGAAATTTAAATAAAGTGGCTTAAAGCCCTAAATAATCTGTTCAAAGTCAGATTTATGTGCTATTCTCATGGTATTATTAGATTTTCCAGGACCTCTTAATATAGTTATAGTGTGGGATATCCCCTCTGGCCGTGATTACCATTGATAAATAAAAGAACTGCTTTGGGCCTATAGCAGACTCATAGGGGAAGAGAGCTAGGCGGGATGGGGGGTGGTGACTAAACTGAGTGCTGAAGT
>JAQHUG010000135.1:802244-818566 GCA_028555095.1 Dicrostonyx torquatus
AAAGAAAGACAGAAAGACAGAAAGAGAGACAGAGAGAGGAAGAGGGAGGACTGGGATACAGTTCAGTCAGTGGAATGCGTGCCCAACATGCACAAAGCCCCGGGGTTCCCACCCTCGCTCTGCATTAAACCAAATCCCTTTTCTGAATATTTTCCCAGGAAGATTCAACAGAGGCGAATGGTTCCCAAATCTCTTATCTGGAATTACTACTACAGCTCCCAACCCTGGAAACTTTTCTGACTCAACAGAGACAGGTACACACGAGAAAACAACACTTGGAGCACTAACCATGCCGCACAGTTCTGGAAAGAGTAAGACATGCATACACAGGGTAGGGAAAAGGCTTTAGGAATGCACACAGTGCCAACTCTTGAGAGTAAGCTCCCTGGACACCAAGCGTATAGGCTCAATGGCAGGATCTGGTCTGCTCCAGTGGGAAAAGATACAGTGTAAACTATGGGCTAGATCTGCCTTCGCCACACACAGCTTATATTGGTGGAAGAAGCGTGGTGTAGTGGATGGGAAAAGAGCGCCTTATCAAAGTCTGCCTTCTACAGAGAGAGTGAGCCAGGGGACCCTCTGCAGAAAAGGGAACTGCATAAAAATACATCTTGCAGACATGAAATAACTGTCTGGGTTTGAATGTTGTTGTCCTTAAAGCATTGTGCCCATGTCTATTACTTTTAACTCTGTCACCGCAAGGAGCTGCCAGCTGACATTAAGTGCTCCAAGAGCAGGATGTGTCTGGCTCGATGGTTAGTTAAGCCTGCAAAAATGCTGAGCTCTATGTCTAGAATAAGGTTGTGTGTGTCGGGAGGGGGGTTGTTTGGGGAAGCATAAAGGAGAACAATGGAGGCTTTCATGATTACAATGTATTCCTTAAAATATGATATATTTCAAAAACAGGACACAGTAATGAAGCTGTTCATATAGCCCTGGTAAGAAAACTCTGTGTAAGCATAAATAAAGATGGTTCAAGCTATTGGGGCCACTTGAGTGCAATCCACTCAGTGGTCAGAAGTTTTCCTTGCACCGACACACCTTCTCCATCCCAGGACCTGAACCCCAGCAGGGGGTGGACCCCGGGAAAAATTATCCTTGGCTACATAGCTAGTTTGAAGCCAGACTGGGCTCGATGAGACCCTATTTCAAAGAAACAGAAAAGAAAGAAGAAAGAGAGGGAGGAGGAGGAAATGGAGACATTTAAGCCAGTTGTGGTAGTATATATGGCTGCAATCCTGTATTTCTAAATGGAAGGCAGGAGGATTGAGAACCTGAGGCCAGCCTGGGCTACAAAGTGTAGGCCTTGTCTTAAAAAAAAAAAAGTAAAGAAGGAAGGAGAGAGAGAGCAAGCCTCTCCATCTCAGGAAAGGCTGCAGCTAGGTGGGACAGGGAGATAGGAGGAAGCATCTATAAACACAGAGAAAGTCTTTCTCTGTACTCTCAAAATCCATTAGCAAAGCGAAGAGCCATTTTTCAAACCCCAAGGCACCTGGATACTAATCTGATTCTGCTCTACAAGTGGATATTCTGCTTGTTAAATTATCTCCACGCTTTATTTATTCAACCTACTTAGAGCTTATGTAAACTCCTTGGAGATTTGTGTCAAGTTGTTAAGTTGGAAAATACATGAAAACCAGGACTTTCAATGGGCCAGGTTTTGTTTTGTTTTTTTTTTTTTTTAAAATGAGTTTTGCCTAGACCATGGTGGTGGGGGGTGGTTATTAGGAGGATGGAGGGGAAGAAGATGGGGTGGGGGAGCCTGTGTCATTTTATCCTTTAGACTTTATGGCTACTGTTGTAAACCAGCTACTGCCCTCTAGTGGTTGCTATAAAGTTTGCGTATGAAGTCCAAAGTTTAGTGTCTGCATGCATGCCTCTGCGTGTGTGCACGTGTGCCTCTGTGTGTTTTGTGTGTGCATGATTGTATATACTCGTGCATGTAGTTACCTGCAGAGATCAGAGAGGATGGGTGTTCCATCACCTGGACCTGGAGTTCCAAATGGTTGTGAGCTGCCATGTAAGTACTGGCAACTGAACCCCAGCCCCTTGAAAGAGCAGCAAATGCTCTTAACTGTTGAGTCATCTCTCCAGCCTCCTGAAGGCCATTTTTATCTTTAAAAACCATGTTTAGGGACTGGGAGATATAGCTCAGTCAGGAAGGCGGTGCTGTGCAAGTCTGAGGACCTAGGTTCAGGTCCCAGCAGCCACTTAAAAAGCAGGGTGCGATGGCGCATGTCCGTAAATCCTAGCACTGGGGAGCTAAGACAGGAGGATCCCACCAAGTGGTAAACTCCATATTCAGTGAGACCTTGGTTTAAAAAATAATCAAGTGAAGAATGATGGAGGAAAATAGCCTGTGGTAGTTCCTCCTGGTTGTCAACTTGACACACCTAGAAAGCCCAGCTGAACATCCTCCATCATTTTGGTCTCTGGACATGTCTAATTGATGGAGGAGGAGGGCCCGGGCCACTGTGGGCAGTTCATCCCTAGACAGATGGGCCTTGGCTGTGTAAGAGAGGGAGCAGGCCAGTAAGTAGGGTTCCTTCACGGCTCCTGCTTCAGCTGCTGCCTGTTTTCCCTCGCCGATGATTTCCATTCAGCAGTGTAAGCTGAACAAACTCTTTCCTGAGTTGCTTTGTTGATAGCGTTTACCACAGGAACAGGGATCAACCTAGATGTCCGTCCAACTCTGGCCTCTGATTCCCACATACATGTACATGTGCACACACAAACGTGTCCAAACCTGTCTATATCCGGATGGGGCTGCCATGCTTTTGTCAATAAGCGTATTGCAGTTCAGACGTGAAATGTCCAACTGACCCAGACGGCCTTCTACACTTCGTTACCCTACGCCCATTTGTCTGGAGAACTCTCTTCCGTATAAACATTTCCCAGAAACTTCAGAGCTTAACCAACAAAAAGTATAGCATGTTAATCAAAATGCTGTATAGTGCTTCTAATGCTATCCCCAGTAAACCTGCAATTGACTGCTGTTCCAGTTTAGGTAGTCATAAATAATATCAGTAATTTTTAAACGTGGTACAATCTTAGAAAACGTTAACACTTTAGAAGTGAGGCGGAATCCCAAATGGGCTGGCTTGGCTGTGCATTAGAACTAATTCACTAGCTAAGCGTGGGGCACATTCCTGCAATCCCAGAACTTGGAACGTGGAGGCAGGAGGATCAGGAACTCAAGATCATCCCTGGCTCCGTAGAGAGTTTGAGGCTAGACTAGGCTCCACGAAACATTGTCTTAAAGCAAATAAATAACAAAAACAACATCATTGTCTCCATGGTGGATTAATATTCTGCTAAAATTCTCCCAAAGGAACTCCTTTGGTCATTGACGGGAAAAGAGAGGTTGTCATTTTTTGACATGGAACACATATTTTCCTCATCTCATCATTTTGCTGGTGGAAAGAAATTGAAAGCTATCCAGCTGGCCATGTCGCTTAGAACAATACTGAGTAACGAGAGATTTATTCAAATATTTAATTGGAGGGAAATACATCTGGAGTGAGTTTTATTGGAATTCATATAAAAAAGAAAAGAGAATCCATTAAAACTAGTATCAAACAGTCGCCATTATCTGGGATGAGAAATAGCAATGAATTGCAACTCAGATGGCCTAAACTTATGCTCAGATTCAGGTCTCCAGTTTATACTCAAGTACACTCACTATTTCAGCTAGGAATTATTTTCAGCTGAATATAATAGTCTATTATTTTACAGACAGGCCACTCAGATAACTTGGCTTTTTTTTCCTTTCTCTTCTTCTGAAAAACAAAAAACAAAAAGGCAAACAAACAAAAAGAAAGTGCTTGGACTGGGATGTAGCTCCGAAGGAGCACGAGAAGGGCCTAGCACGCAGAAGGCCCTGAATGTGACCTCTAGTGCTGCAAAAGAAATTTAAATTTTTTTAATTAAAAATCCAGACATAGTAGTGAAAACCTGTAACCCCTAAACTGGGGGTGGGGGGCAGAGGCAGAAAGAGCAGGAGTTCAAGACCAGTCTGAGCTACCTGAGCCTGTCTCAAATAGGAAAAGAAAAAAAAAGAAAAGTAGTAGAGGCATCCTTCTAGATAGATATGGTTCCTACTGAGATGAGCGAGGCAGGAGGAACACAGGTGCATTTGGCAACGAGTTATTACAAGAAGAGATGCCCAATTTGTCTTTAAATGTCAACATAGATTCCATTGATCAAGTAGTCAAGTCGTGAATACCTTTTCCTACGGAGGGATTCTGCCAGCATCCTACCCAAGAGGACGAGGCCGATTACCAGGAACAGAACACCAAAGAGGAGCGTCCCAATGAGAAGCCACTTCTCAAAGGAAAGGCCATGCTGGCTTTTTGAAACCTTGCTCAGTGATGAACTGCCTACACTGACCTTCCCATTCTCCCTGGAAGCAGTTTCGCTCATAACAGAAGACCCTGAGGTTGACTGAGGAAGGACCGCAGAGTTTTTTCCATGCCCCATGTCTGAGGTTAGCTCGGAGCCTCCTCGAAAGGGCGCTGTTTCTATGATGCCTTTTGAGTCGGTATGGGCCTGAAAGACGGCACTCAGAGCTGCCTGGTGCATAACCGCTTGTGTAACACTTGTAGATATGGGGGCTGCAGGGGGCTTCCGGGTCACGGTGGTTAGAGGTGGAGCTGTGGTGGCCGCTGTCTGCTGTAAAGTCACAGGTGTCACTGATGCGCTGGCCACGAGAAGCGCAGGCTTCAGAGTGGCAGAGGCGTTATGGAGAGAAGCAACAGTCACGGTGGTGAAAGGGGTGGTTGCATTTGTAGGGAGCAGGTGAGCCATGTTTCGTTCTGAGGAAAGCTGTACACTCGGAGAATGGCTTCTTTCTTTATAAACAGAGAGATGGGTACTCGCTTCATCGATCTTGATGAGGTTCTGTGAGTACACAGAGGAGGTGGACCTCTGAGAAGATATGTCTCTCCAAAACAGGCCGGTGGGCTCTGGGTAACCCATGGGAGGATGGGTCGGGGGAGAGACTGCTGGCGAGGTATGGCCAAGTAAGGGAGATTCTTCTTGTGTTAACTTTTGGAGTGGGGAAGTAGCTCTGGTCAATGAAAAATCTGAAAGTATAAAGAAAACGAAAAGGAGAGTTAGAATGTCCATGGTAAGATATATATAAAATACAAATGTTTGGGCTAGAGTGATGGCTCAGTGGTTAAGGGCCCTGGCTGCTCTTCCAGAGGTCCTGAGTTCAATTCCCGGCAACCACACATGGTGGTTCATCTGTAACAAGAACTGGTGCCTTCTTTCGGCATGCAGACATACACGCAGGCAGAACACTGTATATATAATTAATAAATAAATCTTTAAAAATACAGATGCTTACCATGTCCCCAAATGGTTGACACTTGATGCCTGTACTTGTTCACTGTTTCTGTTGTTGCTGTTTTGTCAACTTACAGAAGCCAGAGTCATGTGGGAAGAGGAGCCTCAAGTGAGAAAATGTCTCCATCAGCCTTGGCCTGCAGGCTAGGCTGCCAAGGCTTTTTCTTGGTTAATGACTGAAGTGGGCAGGCCTGGCCTACTGTGCCAACCCTGGGCTGGTGGCTCTAGCTTGTGTGTGGAAGCAGGCTGAGCCAACCATGGACAGCAAGCCAGTAACAGCTTTCCTGCATGATCTGTGCATCAGCTCCTGCTTTGGCTTCCCTCAATGCTAACAGTGATGAGGATGCGTAAGCTGAACCAATCCTTTCCAAACTGCTTTTGGCCAGTGTTTTATCATAGCACTAGAAAGCAAATTAATATTGACTGACAACTCTCTCTCTCTCTCTCTCTCTCTCTCTCTCTCTCTCTCTCTCTGTATACTTGCACATGCAAACTGGAAATGAACACGGGGCAATCCTGTACCCATCAAGCATGCACTGTCCCACTGAGCTACACCCCAGCCTCGGGTACTAGATATTTTCGTCAAAGCATGTATAAAATAGAAAAACATCAATTATAAAATATCACAACAGTGTCTCTCGACATCACGGTATGGGACAGAAGAGAAGAGAAAAGTGGGGTGCATCAGGCTGACCAAGGAATAAGCAGGAGCAGCAACGAGGCTGAGAGAAGAATCACATAGAGGACAGGAGGTTTGGGAAGCTAAAGATGGCTGAGAGCAAAGACAGGGGAGGGAGGAGCCGGGCGGCCTGAGCAGGAAAAATGCCGACGGAAGACAAGCATTTCTGCAGACATGCCACCTGCCCATGACAGCTAATCATGGGGGCAAACGTTTCAGCCTGGACATGGGACAAGAGTAATAGAAGCTTGGAAAAATGAGGCATCGGGGAAGCAGAATCCTAGTGACAAGCCTTTAACAGGGATGAGGGTTTGACAGAAAGGGGAAGGCTTGGAGGGTCTTGACTCCTTGAAGAACCCTGAACCAAAGAAATAGCGCAAGGAGGATACCGGATATCATTTTTCAAATAAAGTCAGGGGTGTCTGGCTCCCGAGAGTTATCAGAAGGGGGAGCCTATCCAGGAGACTTGATTCGGACTCTCAAAGCTTGGAATTATAGAGCAAATGCCTTAGGTTGTGAGTATGATGTTTGAAATCATAGCGCCCCCCACTGGATGGGCAGAGTAGGGCTGTTCGTACCAACTCCTAAGGTGGGTATTTGACTGCCAGAGACCGCACAGGGTTTTGCTCTGAGCCACGCAGCTTTTTAATCACAGTTCAAACTGGAAAAGCTTGTTAAGGCAGTCAAGGGCAGTGAGGGATAATTTGAATTGCTCAGTATTAACTCTGCTACTTAGCTGTTTGGATAGTATTAGAACTGCAGGTCGGGCAGAATGTAGCTTGGTTGATAAGGCTCAACCTCCAGTTTCCCATGAACTGAGCACAACGAAACACACCTCTAATCCCAGCACCCTGGAGATGAAGGATGTTCAAGGCCATTCTCTGTGCTCCATAGAGAGGTCAGTTCCACCAGGAGGTGCATGAGACCTTGTCTCAAACGCTAAAGAGCACCAGGGCAGAGGAAACGACACAGAACGAACTACAGGAAACCCAGGAGGCCGCAGTCTCCTTTCTCCCTTTTGCCTTCACAGCCCCTCCATGTCGGTCTCCAGAGTAGACCTGCCATCTCCCCTACCAGATCCAGAAACAACTGAAGAGGGCTGACAGCCTGGGGTACTCACAAACCCTCACACTTTTTCATGGTTCTTATTTACTTAATTTTTAAAAATTATATTTCAAATATTTATTTATGGGGTGGGGGAAGTGGCACACATGCCCCAGCATGTGTGTGGAGGTCAGAGGACAACTTGTAGAAGTCTGTTCTTTCCTTCCACCACGTGGGTCCCGGGGAACAAACTCAGGTCATCATGTCTGGCATCAAATGCCTTTACCCACTGAGCAACCTTGCTGCCCCCCTTTCTTTCTTTCTTTCTTTCTTTCTTTCTTTCTTTCTTTCTTTCTTTCTTCCTTCCTTCCTTCCTTCCTTCCTTCCTTTCTCTCTCTCTCTCTTTTTTTCTTTTTTCTTTTCTTTGACAGTCTCATGTAGCTTAGGTTCTCCTTGAATCTGATACATAGTCATCCCCCTGATCCCGCTGCCTCCACCCTGCTGGAATTACAGGCATGTATCACCCCGTTAAACTACATGAGTCTTTAAAGCCACCACTTGATTCACGTAGGGTTTAACAAGAACAGTCAGTCCTGCCTGCCACCTACCTTTCTGCGGTTTGCAAACTGGGAATGAAGTTTACATTTTTAAATGGCTGGAAATAACCAAAAGAATTTTCGATATGTGAAAACCGCACGCTATTTGAATTTTAGCGCTCTCCAATCAAGTTTTACTGCTGTCCAGAATGCCCACATTTATCTATTCCCTGTGGCAGCATCTATACCATAAGGTTGATGGTATACACTGATACCATTGTATCAATACCATTGTACAGCTGGTTGCATGTGGCCAGGGTACCTCAAACACAGGCCTCCAAAACCTAAGTACTGTTTGACACGAGACAGAAAAGTTGGCCAACACATGCTCTACTCTAGAATAGAAGTAGGAGCTGGGTGTGGTGGTGATGCCTGCAACATTTCACCTCCAACTCCCCCCACCAATCTGGGTGCATGAGGTTCCCATTTCCTCCAACAGCACAGGCAGATCTCTCTCTCTCTCTCAATTTCATCTTTTTTGATATATCTTATTACTACAGGTGACGTCATCACACTCATAGCATCACCATCTGTATCGTTAGGTATTTAATAAAAATGATGACCCAGGGACTGGGAGTACAGCTTAGAGCATCCATGAGGCCCCAAGGTGAATCCTCAAGTCCGCACATAAAACAAACAAAACACACCTCAGCATGTTTCGTTTGAAAGTTAAAAAAAAAAAAATGTCAGTTAGATGGCTCAACTGGGCTGCCAAACCTGAAAAGCCTGAGTTCAGTCAGTGACGTGGCAGGAGAGAACCAAGTCTCACAAGTTATCCTCTGACCTCTACACTACCAAGATGGTGAGCACAGCTAGCACAGCTACACACACACACACACACACACTCACACACATACACACACACACAAGCACACACACACGCGCGCACGCACACAATGCAATAAACAACTAAATACACGTTATATTAAAAACTTTAAATAATGTTTTAAAGTAAAAGGAGAGCAAGGGAGAGAGATGAAAACAAACAAACCGAGACTATTCAGCTAACTGACCTGCAGTCTGTGTGGTATTAGAAGTTAGATATGTCCATTGGCAAGAATGAGCAAAACAGCTGTTTGCTTTCTCAAGCATGTGCGCTCAGCTACAATGAAAAGCCAGCGCTAGCGCCACTTGATAAGATGCGTGTGTTGGCAAGGAGCCTGGAACCACACAGAATCCTCCACACCTGCTCCTCTCACCTCGCCCACTGCTGTTTGCACTGGGCGGCGGCTCTCTTTGTGGACACAAGTCACAGGAGCTGGGAAACAGCCCTGGGCCTTCCGCTCCTCTTAGAGTTTCATTTTTCAAGGGGTTTCACTGAGTTAAAAAAAAAAATGAGGGACTATTTCTTGGAAACCAGCTAAGCAAACAGATTTCCAATTTTTTGGGTTTCGGAACCCGCCCACTCTTACAGCGCTTGGTAGAAAAGATATATTGCTAAACTATTAAAGGCAGGTTGATGCTAAGCTGCAGTATTTTTGTAGACTGAGCAGAGCCACTGCCATCGTTCAAAGTGTCAGTCTGTAAATATTAGCCAGTTGGTTACAGGAAATAAAAGTTACTTCAGAAACAAACCACCAAACAGATATTTACATTTCAGTTCAGTTCAAACAGGACAATTTATGATCAGTGGAATAACTCAGCCCATAAACACGGGTGCATTTATAAATAGAATTAAAAACATAACTTGTATACATCCTGTAGGAATAAACAGTCCTCAGCATGTGTCCGGAATCTGGTGTCACTGCCAGGAACCGTCCTTCCACCTGCTCTGTGCTCAGGATGCCCCCTGGTGGCTACCACCAGAACAGCTTGATTCCAGTTCCTCCACCACAGAGTACTCGCCCTTAAAAGGTTCCTACATAGGCTCACTTCCCTTTCCTCTTGTCTCCATTGGCCAGCATCCTTACCTTGTACTTCTTTTTTTTACACATTATAAAAGCAATAACTCTACAGAAGTATTATGAAAATTGGAAGACTTAATCTTCAATTGTAACCTATGTCGCCACAGAAGATCATTAAAACAAGCTATGCTCTTTACTACTGTTTAAGGAAATGTTTGGCACATTGGATTTCCCTGGTTCTGGAACAAAATTCAGGCAAGTCCCCCACTCAGAAAACACAGCAGTTAACACCCAGATGCCCCAAGTAGTACATTTCACAAAAGCACCCTAACTTGAGAGGCAAGAGAAAACCTTTCATTCTACTCTACCTCCTGACTCTAAAATTGCTCTCTTCAAAATCCCCTAGTTCACAAATGGCGGTCCCAACCATCTTGATGTTCAATTCAAAACTAGGACTTAACCTCCTTATGTTCATTTCCCTGAACACCAGCAAGTCCTACCAACCGTACCTCTCTCTATCTCCTTTATCATCTCTCTGGACCATCTTCTGCCCACACCTCACCTTCCACTCTTTCCATCTCCTTTACCATCTCTGGACCATTTTCTGCCCATACCTCACCTTCCACCTCTCTCCATGTCCTTTACCATCCCCTGGACCATTCTGCCTACATCTTACTTCCCATCAACCAGTCTTTCCATCTTCCCTATCCTGTGGCCTCAAGGTAGTTCCTCAAAGAGTAGCCAGTGAGCTTTGTGAAGACTCTGTAAAGACACCATAGACCCAACACTCTGAAGACAGAGAAAGGCAGACCTCTAGTCTACATAGCAAGTTTCAGGCCAACTAACACTAAATTGGGAGGAGTTCCTGTCTTACAAAACAAAAAACAAAAACAAAAGCAGGGGCTGGAGAGATGGCTCAGTGGTTAAGAGCACTGGTGGTTCTTCCAGATGACCTGGGTTCACTTCCCAGCACCCACATGGGAGCTTACAACTGCATGTAACACCAGTTCCAGGGGATCTGACACCCTCACACAGACATACATACAGGCAAAATACCAATGCACATAAAGTAAGAATAAATAAATCATTAAAAATACAAAAGCAAAACAAATTATTTGGGCAGACAAGATGTCTCAGAGGGTGGAGGCACTTACTGCAAAAGCCTGGTAACCTGAGGCCTGAGGAAGATACGCAGAATGCACACATAGGTGGAAGGAGAAAACTAAGTCTACAAGGCCTCTCTCTGACCTCCATGCATGCCATGTCATGCATGCACTCATGCGCGCGCGCGCGCGCACACACACACACACAACACAATAATAGTAACTTTTTAAAAAGACACTACGGAACATGCCTACTTAAAAATTTCCCACAGCTCCCCCTTGAACACCTAGCAGGAAACCTGCCTCCCCTGAATGACAAAGGCAGTGTGATCTGTCTCCTTGCCTCTCCCCTCCGCACATACTACACAGCTCACTCTGCCTCCAGGGATTCGGAATGAACGATTGGTCTTCATTCCAAATCCACTCTGCCTGAGGATCATTATCATCCTGGAAGATCTTCCCCATCCTCTCCTATCTGACCGCTGACTCTTCAGATCTCAGCCTAGGGGTTACCTCCTCACTGATCACCTAACTTAGGGGTCCCCTTGATGACCGTTCTGTTGGGTAATCTCAGCTCTGCACAGCACTGTGACTCCTCTACATGCTTCTCAAGCATGCATTATGGTTATTATCTCCACCCCAAAAGTCACTTTCAGAAATAAGAGCTGTGGGTTTCATGTTCAGGGCTTCACCTCTGGAGAATAAAACATGTGCCGATGCATAGGAAGTGCTAAACAACATTTGCTATTTATTTAATAAATGAAAAAAGAGGGACTGAAGAGATGGCTCCGTGGTTAAGAGCACTGGCTGTTTTTCCAGAGGTCCTGAGTTCAATTCCCAGCAGCCACGTGGTGGCTCACAACCATCTGTAATGAGATCTGGCACCCTCTTCTATAAATCTTTTTAAAAAAATGAAAAATAGAATATTAACAATCAACAGTTCTCTCATAGGTTATCCTGGGCTACATAGGAGACTTTGTCTTTTTTTTAAAAGGAAAAGGTTTTATCACAGACCTGTATACTTTTAATAATATGAAGGTAAAACAAACAAAATACCGCCAGATGCTATTATAGGAAAATGTATCTTTGTTTAATTAATTTCAAGTCATCAAATATTTATGAACTCTTTTGGTTCTTAGGCTCTTTCAGGAAATCTTCCACAGAAACCGAAGCTTTAAATGATTCGGTCACGAAAGAAAGAAAACAGTGCCTTCGCTACCTCTGACGAGCCTGTAGCTCCTGAGTCCCTTTGCTGGCTTCAGCGGACAGGCTTCCTCACTGGGACAGAAGAACAGGTAGCAGTTGGGCTGTCCGGCTGTCTTCCGGGTGTCGAAGATCATCAGGTTGCACGCTTTGTCCCCTGCAACGAAAGACTTGCAAGAATGATTTCAAAATAGAACGTTCTAGAGTAGGACAAGCTGGAGGAGCTTTGCTCACTCCGGAGAACTCTGTCCAATTTTCTGACCCCTCAGACCATTTCCTTGATCTTAGTTTAGTGATATAAAGCAACTTCAAAAGACATTGATTTGGTTTGTAAACCCGAGTTAATCTTGGAAAAACCAACTATTTCCATTTAAAAATTTACTATTATCTATTTTCTGTGTATGTGTGTCTTGCCCGCCCATATGTCTGTGTGCTGTGGGCATGCAGTGCTTGCAGGAGCCAGAAGAGAACATCAGATCTTCTAGAACGGGAGTCAAAGACGGCTGTGAGCACTGACCATCCAGATGCCCGGCTTATTCATCTACTTATTTACAAAACAGCTGTAGCCTCCTCCCATGCCCCTCCCAGTCCCTCTTCCCCATCCCCTCTCTGTTCCCACCCACCAATCCCATCCTCTTCCATCTCCATCCAGGAAAGGGCAGGTCTCCTACATCAATAAAACACATCATATCGAGTTGCAGTAAGACTAAGCACCTCCCATCTATTAAGGCTGGGCAAGGTGACTCAATATGAGGAGTAGGGGCTCAAAAACCAGTAAGAGAGTCAGAGGCAGCCCCTGTTCCCACTGTTAGGGGTCCCGTAAGAGGACCAAGCTACACAACTGTAACATATATGCAGGCTCCCTGCTTGTTGACTCAGTCTCCAATGAGTTCCTATGAGCCCAAGTTAGCTGACTGTGTGAGCCTTCCCGTAGTGTCCTTTCCCCTCATTTATTCAGCAGTTAAAGTAAAAACTACAGTTTTAAAGGAAAGTATCAAAATAATTTTATGATTGTCATAGACTGTAGGAAAATGAACATCATTGTGAAGTACACAACATTCTGCCTGTGATTTGGAGTTTTTTCTGGACCGACCACTTTATCTAAGAGAACTATGACGAAGTAGCTGATGTAAACAGAGGGAGGAAAGATCTGTTTGAGCCCTCGGTGCCAGAGGCATCCATCTGGGCACATCCAGGGCGGTATGGAAATCACGATTCTCTGAGGGCTGGGATTTCAGGTACGCATCACCATGCCCACCTAAGTCAGATCAATGCTTATCTCAACGTTTGTAAAACCAGAGCTTTAATCCCAACACCAACAGTTATATGTTTTTTAAAGGTAATAATTTAAGTTACATCACCATGGTTTCTATAAACCACAGCACCAGAAAACGTACTTCTCAATCTGAGGTCAAAGAAGGGCTACTACATTTCCACGCCATCTCTTGCAAACCTCTGCCAATAACTGGATATCCTACAGTTCAGTTCGACCCATTTTTAATCTAACCAGCTGGGGTTAGCCATAGGCTTAAGGGGTCTTTCCTGCAAGCCCGCTGTCATCTCAGAAGTCAGTGCCAAGTGTCAGGGCTCAGGTTACCGAACCCTGCGACTTGACTACAAATTCAGAGGCTGCCACAACCCTGCCCCTCTCATCTGATAATGTGCTTGTCTGACTCATGGAACCCAAAGAATAGTTATATTTACAATTGCATTGTAAGATAAAGGCCATACTTTTTTTTCCCATACGTGCTGGTTGTCAAACCCACAGCCTTCCCCATATAAAATCTAAAGGATACAAATGAACAGTTGGATGGAGGGGTACATAAGGAAAGGTCTAGAAGGGTCATGAGTGCAGAAGCTTCAGTCTTCATGGAGTTGAGGGGTGCTATCTTCCTACCACACAAACATATTCACGCACCTACCTGCATGCTCTCCAAAATTCATCCTTTAGGGACCTCTATGACAGCTCCATTGTATAGGCATAATCACTTAAAGTCACTGACCCTTTGGTTCAGAGTACCCCTCCCTGAAGACCAGGGCACAGGTCTGAATGTCCCAAGCTTCTGACCAGAGTTTGTTCTTTCTGATGACCAGCGACATCTAGAACAGTCTATGGGCCTGTCAAAGCGGCCTCAGCTAGCCTGAGTGAGTTATAGTTGAAAGGCACTTACAATCATGACACTCGCTCCTGTCACTGTACATCCCAAAGGTTTAGGAGTTCTGTGCCTTATGTCATCCCAGCTACTCAGAAGGCTGAGGCAGGAGACTCACAAGTGCAAGGCCTGGTAGACTACAGAATGGGTTTAATTAAGGGCAGCCTGAGAATTTACAAAACAAAGAGAGAGGGCTGGAGAGATGACTCTGTGGTTCAGATCACTTGCTCTTTTTACAGAGGATCCAGATTTGGTGCCCAGCACCCAAACGGAGCTCACCTGTAACAGTTTCAGAGGGTCTGACACCCTCTTCTGGCCTCCCCTGGCACTGCACACACATAGTGCACATACATGCGCACATTCAGGCAAACAGTCATATGCATAAAATAAAAACAAACCTTTCTTTTTTAAGTAGAAAAAGGACTGAGGAAAAGAGTTGAGTGGGAGAGCACTTACCTAGCTTACATGTTCATGAGGCAGTGGGTTTTGTACCACCAAAAAATAAGGACCTGAGACAAAGACTCCATATACATTCCTTATGCCACGGCATCACAGAAAAAGAAGTTCAAGGGCAGACACCTGTTTTAGTGTCTCGCCCTGCTCTGTTTCATGCTCCTTGATGGTGAGATTGTCCCATTATATGAGCTGATTCTAGCACTTAGCAAGGTGTGGTATACTCAACAAAGTCAACATTGTTTCATGTAGAGAATGCAGACAGGGTCATGAGCAAAACTGAATCACTGCCAGCTCTAAACACACACTTCTCTTTTCAGCTTGCCAGTTTGAAGCCTGAAATGTTTGGTTTAAACCTACAAGCCTACATTTTCTTCCACATAAATGTATCAGATTAAGTGACTCCCTTACAAACCAGCAAGATGGCTCATCTGGGGAAGAGGTTGCTGTGTAAGTCTGGTGACTGAGTTTCATCCCTGAACTCGTCTAAAGGTTATATGGACACGCTTGTCAGCAACTACAATACAGCTCTGGGGTGGGATGGTGGAATGTACTTAGGGACAATTCCCCAGTGAATCTGTCCTTCTGCTCCACTGAGAATTTCTGGTGCAAGCTAACCAGCCACACCCTCCATCTATCTTGTCCCTAAACACACAGGCCACAGCAGGCTGAGTTACTTACCTGCTATGTTTTGTGTCGAACAGCAGGCACTGATGCAGTCTTCCTGGGTTACTGTATGGATGGGCTCATTGCTTCTGATTCCTTTTAAAAGAGAAGACTGGATGTCAACGACAACGTCCTCTAGATTCTGGGTGAGGCACTTCTGACCAGCAGACAGCCTGGGAATCAGGAAGCAAGTGACCACCAAAGTATATGCCAAGCTCTGCTCCTCCCGGAAGAGCATTCTGGATACTTGTGAGTCTTGGTCTCTCTTCAGAAGTCGAGGATGACTCTTCTGGTCTCAGTTTACTTCAGGAAAATTGTACAGGTTACTCTTTCTGTAGAAAAACAGCAAAAATTAAAACATATCAATGGCCCTTGCGGAGGGGCTGAAGCAGAAGGATGACCATGAGTTCAAGGCCCACTGGGGCTATGTAGTTGAGGTATAGGGCAGCTTGGGTAATAGCATTTGCCAAGTCCTATTTATGAGGACAGGGGTTTGGATCTTAGCATCCATGTTCAGTGGCTCCCAAGCTGCCTGTAACTCCAACTCTAAGGATCCAACACCTTCTTTTGACCTCTGCATAGGCACTGGCACAGAGACGGACAGACAGACACAAACATATACACATAGCAAACAAAATGTATATTTAAATAATAATAATACTATAAAACAAAAAGGAATAAAAAAGAATGAATAATAATAAATAAAAGCTGAAAGTACCTGTGAAGAAGTTTAAACAGAAGTCTGCCTGTGCTTTTGAGGATCCTTCATCTTCTGGTCCCTTACAAACAGGAGGAGAAAGGCCCCAAAACTACCAGTGCTGAAGCAAGGCTGATAGCTCAGCACACCGCTTTTCTCAGTGACAGCACTTAGCCTTTAAAGCCATCTGTTGGAGGCAAACATTGACTGTGCTAAGAGACTCAAACACACATACCCCTCTTGAGTCCTTGTACCAGCCTGGCAGAAAGTGGCTTCTCTAAATACCAAGTGAGAGGAAGAAAGTCTTACGATGGAATTCTAGAAACTGGTCAGGTAGAATGGAGAACAGTCTGGCTCCAATAAGAGAAAGGCTATGGGTCTGTGGGCCCGGGTGCTTATGTGCCCGCTTGGAAAAGTAGCTGAGACCATGCCCACAGCTGAGCGTCCACGCTGGGCAGGCGACAGGATCAGGACTGCTAGGACTGCACAGGCAGGAGAGCATGGCAGATTCCTGCCACCATACACAGAGATATTT
>JAQHUG010000135.1:829195-842137 GCA_028555095.1 Dicrostonyx torquatus
AAATGCTCTGGTTGAGGAGGCCGGTCTGTGATTCACAGCTGAATAAGGGGTCAGAATTAGTAAATCTTGGTAGAAAGGCTCTGTAGGGAGCAGCCCCAGGTTGCAGCCATCCTGGAGGAGGGAATTATGGTTGATAGATAGTTCCTACAGACACCGCATCCGGCATCCGAACCTGAACCAGAGAAAGCCTTTGCCATCCTGGTGTAGGAGGGTTCTTCTGTATTTTGTGTTGCTTTCATTGGTTAATAAAGAAGCTGCCTTGGCCTGTAGGATAGGTCAGCCCTTAGGTGGGCAGAGTAGACAGAATGGAAGGCTGGGGAGAAGGGAAATGTGCAGACGCCATGATTCTCTGGCCTGAGATGGACGTAGGTTAGAATCTTCCGGTAAGCCACCACCGTGTGGTGACACACAGACTATTAGAAATGGGTTAGTTTAAGATGTGAGAGTTAGCCAAGAAAAAGCTAGAGATAATGGGCCAGGCAGTAATTTAATTAATATAATTTTCATGTGGTTATTTCGGGTATAAGCTAGCCGCGGTGAGACACAGCCCTCTGCCCCTCTTACAACACCATCCCTCTGAGCCTCACCTGGGAAGGCTTTGCTACTCCATGGGTCTGGCACCTGGAAAGATTTTTGATCCTCTTCCCTACTTGCTACATGGAGAATGGATTAAAGGAAGTGATATCAGAGGCTTGAACTGGGCATGGAGATAAGGAGAAATTAAAGAGACAGCTCTCTGGGATTTAGCAACTGCTTGAATACACGGGTGAGGCCAAGTAAACCTTCGCATGGTAGACAGGTGGATGGATGTGTTGGGTGATACAAGGAGGAAGAGCCAGGCTGGAGGAGGCACAAAGAAGACAAGAAAATCTCCGTCTTGGGTATATCACACCTCTGCTATATGATCAAGAATAAACCACTTCACTGGAAAATCAAGAGAGTTGTTTCTCAGACAGGCATGATGGCACAGCTCTATAGTCCCAGGACTTGACAGGCTGAGGTAAAAGAATTGCTGTGACTTTAAAGTGAGCCTGGGCTACAAAGCAGGACTCTGTCTTAAATAATAACAATACAAACTACAGAAAAGAGAAAGCTTTTTATAAGACGTGCTATACGACTCATATATATGAAAGGGATATAAACGCTCAAAGGCTGTTCATACATAGTGTTGTTCTTTTTATCGCGGTCCCCGGCAGCTTGCTGCGGGGTAGAGACCACGTGGCAGGTCCCCAAACTAAGATGGCTGGTCCCCAGCCATGTGGTGGCTGGCTATTCCCCAGCGAGTTAGCAGTGTGGGCAGGTGGCGGACCCTGAGAGCAGCCAGCCTCAGCCAGAGATGGCTACTGGCCCCCAAATAGTGGATGGTCCTGGGGAGGGAGACACATGGTGGTCCCCAATGGTGGTGGCGGGGACCCCAATGATCCCCAGTCATGTGGCAATGGCGGATGCATGAAACCAGACAGGTACCCAGGTAAAGTTAAACATTCATTAGGGTTATGGAGGGGAAGGGAGAAGGGGAGAAGGGGGGAGAGAGAGGGAGAGAAAAGAGAGAAAGAAAGGGGGAAGAAGAAGAAGGAACAGAACAAGGGAGAGGAGGGTCTGCGGCTGCAGACAGGGAGGGAGTGGGCGTGGCTTGCCTCTTAAAGGGACAGAAATCATTACACATGGAACACAGGTGTAATCACATGTCTGTGAGCCTAAGAGGCATCGATCACAAAGGGAGAAAATTTACAATACAAATACTCATTCTTCTTTCTCATCACCAGTTCAGGAGGTTTCTTGAGGAGAAGGGCTACGTCTTGCTGAATCCTTTCTTCTTACCTCTAACATGTGCCTAACACCTGACAGGTTCCCAGTAAATGCTGAGCCAATGAGGGCATACTGAATCCCATGTTACATTAAACCCTCACATTTAAAGTGTGTGTTTTGCAGGGCGGTGGTGGCACACGCCTTTAATCGCAGCACTTGGGAGGCAGAGGCAGGAGGATCTTTGTGAGTTCGAAGCCAGCCTGGTCTACAAGAGCTAGTTCCAGGACAGGCTCCAAAGCTACAGAGAAGTCCTGTCTCAAAATAACCAATAAAATAAAATAAAATAACGTGTGTGCTTTCAAGACTGGAGAGACAGATGGCTCGGCAGCTACGGTTGTGTACTGCTCTTGTAGAGGCCTGCATTCAGTTCTCAGCACTCACATCAGGGAGCTCAGAACTGGCTGTAATTCCAGGCCCCGGAGATGGGATGCTCTCTTCTGGTCTCCACTGGTACTCCAACCCACTTGTCCCTATCCCCTGCTCCAAATAAAATAACATCTAGAAGTAGCACAAGGAAGAGAAGGATGAGAAAGACACTTAAACATCTCCCTTACCCATTCTAGACCTGGGCATGATAGCACATACCTGTAATCCCAACATTCAGGAGGCTGAGGCAGGAGGATCATCTGACTGGACTCGTGTAGCAAATACTAGACCAGCTAGGGAGGGCAGGAAGAAGGGAGGGAGGGAGGGAGAGAGAGACAGAGATCGAGAGAGATCCTGTTTCAAAAGACACACAGCACACCAAACCCCAAACAAGACGAAACAATCTCTCATATTCTAGGAGCCTATGAGGATCTCTAGGTAGATTTTATGTCTATCTTCATCTTCTTACAAAATCCTGAGCTTGAGAATCCTATTTGCGTGTAAAGGGGATTGAAGCAAGAGCCAGTTTTGAAGCCATAGTCCCAAATCATCCGACTTTCTTACCTTTGGAAATTACCTATTTGTTGGCCTTAGAGTTGGGAAAGTTAAATGACATAAAATAGGGAGAATATTTGTGTCACAGCACAAGAAAGTTAAAACTCAGTCTGTCAATTTGGTCCATTGGGATTATATTTATACACAAAATCTTAGGACATCTTCTTGCATTTTTTCTTTTTTCAATTTTTAGATAGGGTCTCATGTAGACCAGGCTGGCCTTGAACTTTGTAAGTACCTAAGTGCAACTTTGATCCCCTGATCCTCTTGCTTCCACCACCCCAATCTCTGAGTGCTGGATTACAGGACCATGACCCAAAGTACTGTCATCTTCAGGATTCCAGCAGAGCCTGCTCACCAAATATAGTCACAGCTGGATTTGCTGACAGAGACCTTTCCTCTTGGAAGCAAAGAGGGGGTGAGGCGGATCGGGAACCGTCACTTGAGTTTAGAGCCACTCACCCCAACCATTTGTATGCAATTCTGCCTTAATTGCAGGTGGTCTTGGGGGTGGAGGTCTAGAGTGTACAGGTGGAGACTCCACAGCTAAGGGGTGGGGGGAGCGATCCTGTATATCGGGTGCCGAACTTCCAGTGTGGTTGCTTTTACTCATTGGTTCCTCAGAATGAACGGTGGTGGTCGTCGGAACTGTAGGAGGGTGTAGATGTATTTATATCTCCCACAGGGAAGGCATTTTAGCAACATGGGCACACACCACAGAGACTAGGGGCTTGTAATTTCTTGAAGCAGTTGCGAGAACCCCTGGAAGGCGTCGGGTTACTGCCTGCATACCTGATTTGCTTACATGAGCGTTTTCCTTTTTGTATTATCTATACACCTTCCTGGTCTTGGGTAGTTCCATAGTGACCTGTCAATAGCCGTCAATACTCAGGAAGTGCCTAGATTCACTTCCTGTTCAAGAGCCGTAAAGCAGCATTTTTTTTCTCTCAATGTTAGCTCCTTCCCCCCCGACCCCCCAGTGTCTTGGCGTTTTCTGTATGGTTGCCCACTGCTAAACTCCCTGCTTCTAAAGTTTTAGAAAAGAGCTTTGCTTCTGTACTTGTGTGGTTTGAAATTCGAGGTCTACAGCACCTTTATTCTCCGTTGGTAAAACGGGTAAAAATACTTATTTTGCTGGGCGTGGTAGTTCACCTCTATAATCCCAGGTTGAGTCAGGGGGATCGTCCAGAGTTTCAAGCCACCAGAGAGCTACAGTGTGAGGCCCTATCTCAAAACCAAAAACCCAGTTCATTTTGCAAAGTTGTTCGAAGATCATCAGGATTACAGTGCTTAACCTCTGTGGTTCTCAAAGGTAACACGTCATCGGTAGGAAAGGGCCTTACACCTCTGGACACCTTTGGCCTTGAGGAGGCCTGGCCCTTTAAGGCAGAGCCGCCCCAACCTCCAGCGCGCGTCTCCGCGCCCCGCCCCTCGGATTTGGGGGCGGGAACCTCCGAACCCGGAACTGACGGCTACGCGTAGCCGGTGCGGCCAATCGGCGTCCCGGAAGGAGCGCGTTTCGGCGTCTGAGCCAGTAAATGACAGCAGCGCCGCCCGCCGGTCGCGGCCGTGGTCCCGCCGGTGTCCCGAGCCTCCTGTCAGCGCGCCCCTCAGCTAGGCGAGCGGCGTGCCTCCCCGCGTGTCTGTGGCCCGGCGGGCTCTCCCAGGCCCCTGCCCCGCTGTCCCTCCGCTGCCGGCGCCATGGGCAGCGAGCAGAGCGCGGAGGCCGAGAGCCGCCCCGGCGATCTGAACGCCTCAGGTCGGTGCCTCACCTCCCGCCCTGGCTGCTGGCGGAGCTGGCGGGCCCACCGTGTGCCGGAACACAGAGAAGGCGTGGCCTCCCGCCGCAGCCCGGTCCCTGAGCCGGCACGCTCGCCTTCGCTCTAGTCTTTAAAAGACGACCTCGTGGATGGTGGTTCCAGGACTTGGCACTCGCGCCCGAGATTTGGCTCCCTGCGGATGGATAATTCCTAGGACCTCTAAGATCAGGCTTTCTGAAAAAAACGAGGTGTCGAGGTTCCTTTTCAGAAGGGACCTGTGAGCGCTGGGCGGTCACTTTCAATGTTTGGGTGCAAATGTTACCAGAAACTGATTTTTCCACTCAGGTGTCGGGTCTGTTTTTTTTTTTTTTAAATTAAGTTGACCAGATGGCAGGCAGGGTCTGGTGTATCTTCTGTTGTCCACATTTTTTAGGTTTCTCTAAGAGTTTGAGGTAGGATTGGAGGGGAATTTTGCTAAGCCTATAGTGAGCACTCAATAAAACAGCTTGTGATCGAAAACCATTTGGTCCTTTTTTTTCTTACCCACTTAGGTAACCTCTGAGACTGCACTAGGTAAGCTCAGGGGTTGCTAAGCCTTTTAAATTAAGACCTCAGACCTAAAAAGAGTTTTCAGAAAGGCTCGCTGCTTGGTACCATTTGCCACTCAGAAATGTGGGAGCTAACAGGTGTCGGGGTGATTCATGCTGAAGGGCAATTCCTCAAGACAGTGCCCTTGAGGCCTGCTGTCTGCGAGCTTGCATCTACTGGCTTTGCTGTGTTTTGTTTCCTTGGAAGACCCAGAGTGTCGTGTCTTGTTTATAACAAAACCGCAGTAATGGCCATCTCTTCCTTTCTTGCCTCTATGCCCAGCCAGAAGCATAGTTTAGGGGAAGGAGCATGGCGCCCTGTTGCTCACCCAGGAACCCACAGCATGGGCTTATTTCTGAGGGAATTTCCATCCTCTCCTGTGCCTGGTGCCTTGCACATGTTTATGTGCAGTATTTATAGTGTCCCCACTTTTACACACATCTTTACCCATTTTATACATGAAATAATAGAAGTCGACTAGAATGCTTTGACGTCCCCTTTGGAGTCTGGGGAAAGGAGAACCATGGAATTTTTTATCAGGAAAGATGTTTTGGTACTTCTGTGAGATGTTAGCTAAATTACCAAGCTGGGATAAACTGTTCCTGAGAAACAAAAGTAGCAGAGGTTCTCCCACCCCACCCCGGAGTGCAGCCCCCCAGGACAACCACCAAGCATCAGGAGAGGCTAGTTTCCAGAAGGCAGAGTAGTTCTGTGGTATCCATCCTCAGATCAGACTGTATGCAAACCTATTGCATACTAGAACCTTCAAGTTCTACAGGATTCACTCTTGTTCCAACCAGGAAGATATTTGGATGAGATGTCTTGTTCTAGGGACTCCTCGGAGGATTGAACCTCTTCCCTCCCAAGGAACCTGGAATTGACATGCCTCTGAAGCGCCCTCCAATTTTCTGAAGGTTGCCACAGCCTGAAATGGTCCTGTTGGTTGCTTCTGTTCTTTTTGCACTAATACTGCACCAAGACTCACAGGAGCTTGGGTTTGAAACCATAGGTTTTGCCCACAATGGACTCCGTTCAGCACACCTGGCTGGCTTTGGCAGGTTAGAGAGGGAGCTTTGCGTTCTGTGTCTCTAAGGAAAGCCGATGTACCAAAGACCCAGAGACCTTCAGTGCCTTTTCTCATTCTGTTTTTAGGGCTGTTGGCCTTGGTTCCTTCATTTGTAAACTATGGACATATATCAGGAGATCAGGACAATAAAAAAAGGAGACATTCAAAAAAAATCTGCCTATAAGAGACATTAAAATATCTGCTTATGCTTTGTGTGTTGAATAATAAGATGCTTGGCTATGCAAGAATTTCATACATGTTATATATTTCTATATGTTCAAAAGTTTTGGTTTTTTAATAATTCTTAGGCTAGGGCCTTAGCTCAGTGGTAGGGCACTAGTATTCGAGAGGCTTTGGTTACAAGCCCTAGCACCACAAAAAAAAAAAAGAAATTAGAAGTTCCCTTATAATCTACCTATGCCAGCTCCCACTACAAAGTAAAGACATTTTGCTATGTAAATATTCAGTTTTTTTCTTCTTTTGAGACAGTGTTTTATGTAGTCTAGGCTAGTCTATGCTCCCAATGCTGTAGATGATTTTATTTTTATGTATATAGATGTTTTACCTGCATGCTTGTCTGTGCACCACATATATATAGTGTCTGAGGAGCCATAAGAGGGTACTGGATCCACTAGAACTGGAGTTACAAATGGTTTTGAACCAACATATGGGTGCTGGGACTTGAACCAGGGTCATTTGGAAGAGCAGCCAGTGTTCTTAACCAGTGAGCCATATCTCCAGACCCTGTTGTTGAATTTTTATCTTCCTGTCTCTACCTTGAGTGTAGAGATGTGAGCCACCATGTCCAGTTGATGTCCAGCTGAATTACATCTCCTCGTAGTCTTTTGTTATTTAGTTTTATTATTTATTTATTTATAGACAGGGTCTTACTATGTAGCTCTGACTGTCCTGGGATTCACTATGTAGACAGAGATCTGCCTGCTTCTTCCTCCCAAGTGCTGGGATTAAAGGTGTGCACCACCGTACCAGCATTTTCCTTTTAGTTTTTGTTGTTATTGTTTTGTTATTAAACTTTAATCCACTTCAACATTTCAAAGACAAAAAGCAGCCAGTACCACTCTCAGAAGAAATAGTTAATCATTTTAAATAAAGATGGCTTTGACGAGAAGTACGTATGTTAAGATCAGAAAAATCTCTGTGTACTGTGAACTACTCTTTCTGGTGACGTGTTGGTGGTGGGCAGTGGTGGCTCTCCATGCAGTTCCTGATCTGTGTCCCTTGTTTTGTAGTCACTCCATCTCCAGCTAAACATCGGGCCAAGATGGATGATATCGTGGTTGTAGCTCAGGGCTCTCAGGCCTCCAGGAATGTCAGCAATGATCCTGATGTCATCAAGCTGCAGGAGATCCCAACCTTCCAGCCCCTTTTAAAAGGTGAGAGGTTGTACTTTGTTTTATCTGGACTGGCCGGGGAGGTTTACATATGGCCCCACGACTCTTTCCCCACATATCTGTATGCCATGGACTGAAAAGTCTTCCTTGACTGCTCTGTCTGAAATTGGAGTCTCTTTCCCTGACTTTTTCTTCTGTAGCACTTAATCACCTTCAACCTATTGTAAACTAGAAAACATTTTTACGTGTCTGTTTGTTGTGTATGTGTGTGCATGTCACAGCTTGCATATGGAGGTCAAAGGACAACTTTTGGGAGTGTGTTCTTTCTTGCCATCATGTGGGCACTGGGGATCAGGTCAGGTTATCAGGCTTGGCACCTTTACCCATTGAGCCATCTTGCCAACCCAGTTGGTTTACTGTCTATTTTTCTGTTAGTATGTGAGCTCCATGATGACAGGAACTTTCTGTTTCTTCCACTATTGAAGTCCGGCCTCCAAGATAGAACTGATATAAAACAAGGATCAAATAAATTAATGAATGAACTGATGTTACTAGAGGTGGTCCTTCAGTTGACTGGTTTAATTCCATGAGAAGATTTTCATTGTTTGTAATCTAGACTGTGGTATGGATTGGCTAGTTTAGACTCCTAGAAAGGTTCTGTCACCACTGATGCACTGGTGATTAATTCTGGCAACTGCTTTACACGAGAGAAACGTATGCTTACAAGAAGAGAGATTTCCTACCCGATTAGCATACTTCAAGGTGGTTATATGAAGACCATAACTTTGTTGCTTTTGTTTCTCCATTAAGTGGAGTTTATTTTCTTTATCTTTTGTGTGTGAGTGTTGTGTGTGTACATGTTTGGAAGCCGTCTACTCAGTTTTCCTGTTGCCTGTCTTTCCCAATCGCTGTCACAGATGACACACAGCGACTGCAAACACTCACTGCCTTGTGTCTGTGCCTGTGGTCTGAGCACAGCTTCACACCGCCATTTCCAATCACGTGAGCTCTCTATCTTCCTTAGCCAAACCAAGGTAAGTACTGATGTTCCAGTGTTGTTCTCAGGAGCCATCCACCTTGTTTTTTGAAACAGGGTCTCCCTATTCCTGGGAATGATTTTCTGTTAACTAAGCAGTGCTTCTGCTCTGAGTCCCTCAGATTCCCTGCCTCTGCTCCCACAAAACAAATCCAAAACAAAACCTAAGCAATAATGAGCATAAATAAGGTTGTGGTTTATGTAATGTGCATCTTTCTTCATTTTTTTTGATAACAATACCACAGACGGAGAAATTTATAAAGAAAAGAGATTAATTTACCTTACACTTCACAGTGAAGACCGTAGCTCTGGTATCCTCTTGGCATCTGCTGAGACTCTCCTTCTGGGTCATGTCGTGAAGGGGGATATCACTTCACACGGCTGAGCAAGCTGCTAACTTGATCTCTCTTTCTCATCAAATAAGGTCATTCATGCAATCATAAGACTCCACCTTCATGACCAATCCCATCCTGATTACCTTCCACAGGTCCCGCCTGCAAACCCCATTGGCCTGTGATTTGTGGGGAGTAAGTTTCAATATGAACTTTAGAGGTGACATACACCCAGACAAGAGCAAACTGACTCTAATGAAGCATCTTATATAGTTATCTGTATTAAATGTACCCTAGCCCCCCATATATACACACACCATTCTTGTCATTCTTGCATCATTGAGTTTGTTTTAGTGATGTGTGCAAGATCAGCCATCTGGCAGATAGAGACTGCACTTGAAGTGTCTTCACCACTGTTGAGTCCTACCCCAGTTAGGTGCTGTGTTCTTCCCAGCGATTATCAGCTGTACACCGGAGACCATTCACGCTTTCACTCTCCCCTGTTTGGCCATCAGGTTAGACTTGGATAACCCCTCTACTCTATAAAAGAGCAGATTACATTCTGCTGCTTACCCATCTGCTCATGCCTTTCCCTTATTCTGAGAAGTAGCATGATTCTCCAAAGAAGTCAGCCTTCCAAATGAAATTCCACCTTCACGTAAATTTGCCCAATCTTCAGAATCATAACAGATACTGATGTCCCACACTCTATCCTCCCTGGATCTGCTGGAGTACTGTCCACCATCAGTTTCCATATGCCTTCTTCCTGTCAACTCCTTCTCAGTCCCCAAAGTTTTCTAGTCCTTCACTGGTCTTCTGCGACTTATTCTTGACTTCTTTGCCCTAGGGAAATACTAAAAGCAAACCAGAATTTGAGATAAACAGTAATTTTCTGGGATTAGTGTTTAATCATTTGAAATGGTTCACGTGAGAATAAACGACTAGCAGGGAAAGCACCCAGGAGATGACTTGGGATGAAGGGAAGCTGCTGGGAGTGAAGGTCGTCCACCGTGAGCATGAGTGGTGATTGTGATATGAGTGCCCACCTGGACTTGGTTGCCTTAGTAATCAGGCTGTACTACATCGAGAGCTGGTACAGAGGAGAGGAAAACTGGTGAGGGCCAGGTGACTCTGAGTACTTACCTGGGTTTGGCTAAGGAAGATAGAGAGCTCACGTGATTGGAAATGGCGGTGTGAAGCTGTGCTCAGACCACAGGCACAGACACAAGGCAGTGAGTGTTTGCAGTCGCTGTGTGTCATCTGTGACAGCGATTGGGAAAGACAGGCAACAGGAAAACTGAGTAGACAACGATGTGTCCAGTTCCCCTCAGTACTTCCCTACGAGAGATTTACATTAAATGGGTTTCACATTAAATTCCCTGCCTAATATCACTGGCTGTATCAGTATCCCATCTCCAGATGGTATCGGGAGACGCCAGCCATAGAGTAGGACTTGTTCCCATTGTAGCACAATCTGTTCTATAAAGCACAGCTATCCCAGGGAGGGGTGTGTGTGTGTGTGTGTGTGTGTGTGTGTGTGTGTGGTGTTTGTGTGTGTGGTGTGTGTGTGTGTGTGTGTGTGTGTGAGAGAGAGAGAGAGAGAGAGAGAGCTTGTTTGAGTTTTAGGTGCCAAATTTGTTTCAGAGCCTCCTGCTTTGACATTGTTCTGCCTGGTAATTTAAATCTCTGGCCCCTGCCTGCTGGGCTGTTGTAAGAGTTGCTGGCGACTCAGTTCTGTCCCCTTTATACTGCCACCTCTCTTACCCCCCTTGCTTGCTTTCAGGGTGAGTCAGTTTCTTAAAGTAGTTAAAAAAAAAAAAAAAAGGCCACCCAGTGAAGGCTATACCCGCCCGGTTTGATTTCAGAAAGCTTTTATTCAAGTTAATGACAGTTTATTCTTTCAAAACAATATATTCAACTCTTACAGAGTTCACTATTGTTCCATAATGTCATATGAGGTAAGCTGCTGCTGGTGGGTGATCTGCAGAGGCAGAGACTGGGCGGGTTTGGGGCTATTTGTATGACTGAGGTAATGCTTGCATTTTAATAAGCAAGCAGAGTCTTTGGTTTTAACTATTTTGTGTAAATATACCAGGGTATCATTTATACTTTATAATAAAAATATCTGTTCCTCGCATTTTTTTCAAGTCAAAGAATTTCTATTTTTTCATGACAACATCCGAGTTAGCAGTTTATTTTCCTCTGTGAAACACTTACTAGAAAAAGGAAGAAAACTTGACAGTAGCAATGTGGCCATGACAGAACACAGTAGCAAGTTGTTGACTTCATGTACGTTATTAAGATTCCAATGGATTAAATAAGCCCTACACATTCTTACTTAAAATTCAACCACTCATTTTTTTTAATGAAGCTGACTGTTTTATAACATTCTATAGGAATGAAGCATTCACAAGAGAAATGCAATATTGTTTTTATGTCAAAGTTACAAAAATATACTATTCATTTTTGGTGGATGAATAGATGCATATCCACACACAACATTGTTTGTGACTGACTTGTTTGTTCATGACCTTGGATATAACATAAGGGGTTGTCCTACAGCCTAAGAAAGAACTGTCCTTGTTACCAGCCAGGAAGGTCTCGCTTATACAACACAGATGCTTACGTGACACTAAGCAGCTTTGTTGGTGTTTTGAGAGTGGGTGTTAGGAACAGAAGGCATGTGAAATGGATTCTGATTATTAAAGAGCTTGGAGCTGGGTGAGGGGGTGCATGCCTGTAGTCCTGACACCAGGAGGCAGAGGCAGAGAGAGCTGTGGCAAGCCTGGGCATATAATACAAAGAAAAGGAAAACAAAAGCAAAGAAACCAAACCAGCTTTTTGGTCTTTCTCTTGGTGGAGCTAATGACAGTGGCAGTGAAGGGTCTCAGACCCTTGGAACTCTCGGAACACTGGGAACTCTGCTTAGCTGGGGGAAAGGATGAGGAAGCGGAAGTGGGATTTCTTAGGATCAGTTCCTCTACCATGTACTGTCACTCCTGTCACTCAAAGATAGACAGCTGTCTCCACCAGCTGCCAGACATCCCTGAATTGGAAAATAGTGTATGTACCACAGGATGGCCTGAGAGAATGGGTCTCTATTTAAATCTTTCTGTTTGTGTCTTTCACATCATGCACCCCGATCCTATCCAAGAATGGGTTTTAATCAGAGCCACAGTCTTCTCTGAATAGCTTAAAGTGTCCCCCAGTTTCTCCCAAACACCATGCTGAAAAAGTTGGTAGTTTATTCTTGACTCCTTTGTCTAGTAGCTGTTGGGTTAAGCTTTTCAACATGAACTATTCACCAGAAAGACCCAGCCTAAATGAGTGGGAGGAAATACCAGGGGAAGAGTTGCTTACATCGACTGGGAAGGTGAAGCCGTCTTCAGAGCAGCATCAGTGTTTTGCTTTTCCCAGCAAGCCCGTGGGCCTGCATTCTTCCTTGTTTCTTCCATCACATCTCAGAGATGCCTGTCTTCTAGTGCAACACTTCACACACATTTCCTTTGCTTCTGTCTTTCCTTTCCACTGCCATCTGACTTGGTGTACCTCTTTTCTCTTGTTCAGATACATACAGAAAGGATCTTTAAAAATTCCTTTGTTTCGGTTCCATTGTCCTCCTAGCTACCATGCTTTGATCTTTGGTTTGAATCTCTGCTGCTGAACTGACTTCCTGTCCCTTTCTCCTTCTGCTTTTGCATTTTGAAATGTAGACATCAGCTTTAGCTTTTTTGTTCTAGCTCTCTAGCTATGAACTAGTCATTTAGCCCTGTACTATTCCTTTGTTTGCTTTTTTGTTTTTGAGACAGGGTTTCTCTGTGTAGCCCTGGAACTGGAACTCACTCTGTAGACCAGGCTGGCCTCAAACTCACAGAGATCTGCCTGCCTCTGCCTCTCAAGTACAGGGATTAAAGTTGTGCGCCATCACTGCCCAGCCTCCCATTTCTTTTTCTTTTTTCTTTCTTTCTTTCTTTCTTTCTTTTTTCAGAGATAAGGTTTCACTAGATAGCACTGGCTGTCTTGGAACTTACTCTGTAAGTTGGAACAGGCTCACCTCCTTTTTTTAATTTAATTTTTT
>JAQHUG010000135.1:856609-875998 GCA_028555095.1 Dicrostonyx torquatus
GAGGCCATGAAGCACACAGCTCCTAGGCTTCCTCTCCATGCTTGCTCAGCCTGCCTGCTTTCTTTTCTTTTACTTTTTTTTTTTTTTTTGGTTTTTCGAGACAAGGTTTCTCTGCAGCTTTGGAGCCTGTCCTGGAACTAGCTCTTGTAGACCAGGCTGACCTTGAACTCACAGAGATCCGCCTGCCTCTGCCTCCCAAGTGCTGGGATTAAAGGCGTGCGCCACCACCGCCCGGCGGATTTTTTTTTAAATGGGGGTGCTAGTAAACACTTTACTCTCTTCTAAGTGCTGGGATTAAAGACATGCACCAAGTGTGGCCAAGTCTGTTTTTGTACATATTGAAAATATGTCCTGGCTGGGCACTTGGGAGGCTGAAGCAAGAGGATCACTGGTTCAAGGCCTGACTGCAATACAGAGGAAGAGCTTGTCTTACTCTGCCTCCAAATCTCTGTCTTCAAATGCTTTCTTTAGCACTGTTTAATTTCACTTTGATTGAATAAATTTTGCTTTTCGTTTCCTTTATCCCTTTCCCCTTCTTTTCTGTGTGCTTTAGGGTTATGTCTTTTTATGGTCTGGCTTTTAATCTTCAATGGAGGCTTTAAAATGTGTATTCAGATTTAAAAACACATATGTAAATGGATGTTTCTTGTCCTGACCATTTGTTCCCAAATACTCAGCAGCCACTTCCGAAATTATCACACAGAGGCTTATATTCATTATAAATGCTCGGCCGATAACTCAAGCTTGTTACTAACTAGCTCCTACAACTTAAATGAACCCATTTCTATTAACCTATGTATTGCCACATGGCTCATGACTTTGCCTGTCCTCTAGCATGTCTTGCTTTCTGGGTGACTGATTGGCTGGTATCTTTCCTGATTCCATTTTCCTTCATTCTCAATTTGACTCTCCTTCCTAACTTCCTGCCTAGCTACCTGCCTGCCAGCGTTTTATTAACCAATGAGAGTAATACATATTCATACTGTAGAAAAGGGTTGGTCCACAGCACATGGTTGTTCTAGGATCTCAATGCTTGTCTTTGTCTTTTATTATTTGAGATAGAATCTTAGGTCATGCTGCCTCCCAATTCAACACCCATCTTCAATTAACCACCACCTTGTATATTTTACTGTAGCACACTCTGGTTCCTTCTTTATCTTCTGTGCTCTGTTGTCATATAGTTTTCTTCCATGTATGCTATAAACACACACGTGACTGCTACTTTTGCTTTAGATAGGCATTGGCAAACATCTTCTTCAGAGATCTGATGGATTATTGTAGGCTTTGTAGACTACCTGGTCTTTGTTATAAGATAGCAGCCATAGGTGAAGGATAAAAGAGTGAGTGTACCTATGTTCCTATGTAACTTGACTTATAAAAAACCCCAAGTGCCCGAGACTCAGTCCTTGGATCATGCTTTATTGACTCTCACTTCAGCATTTAGTGATTCAGAGTGCTTAAAAATAGGAAAATGGTGCTGAATATTTACTTTCATTTCAGCCATTTCTGGAGACTCCTGTTTCCTTGGGTAGATTCAGGTTTCTGTCTGTCATCATGGTCCTGCTGAAAGAACTTCCTTTAGTGTTTCCTGTAGGGTAGGTCTATTGGTAGTAAGACTGGCCTTTGTCTTTTGTCTTATAAAGTCCATATTTCTCTTCAGTTTTTTTTTTTATAACTTTATTTTTTTTTTTTTTTTTTTGGTTTTTCGAGACAGGGTTTCTCTGTGGCTTTGGAGCCTGTCCTGGAACTAGCTCTTGTAGACCACGCTGGTCTCGAACTCACAAAGATCCGCCTGCCTCTGCCTCCCGAGTGCTGGGATTAAAGGCGTGCGCCACCACCACCCGGCATAACTTTACTCTTTTAAAGAAATACTAGTTTTATTTTATGTGCATATATGTCTGTGCATCACAAGCACACAGTGCCCAAAAAGTCTAGAAGAGGGCATCATATCCCCTGGAGCTGGAGTTACAAATGGTTGTGAGTTACGTGGTGGCTTGAAAGAAAATGACCTCCAAAGTGAGTGGTTCTGTTAGGAGGTGTGGCCTTATTGGTAGAAGTGTGTCACTGTGGGAGTAGGCTTTAAGGTCTCTTTTGCTCAAGCTTCTCTCAGTGTGACAGTTGACTTCCTGTTGCCTGCAAGATTTAGCACTCTCAGCTTCAGCACGACTTCTGCCTGTACACCGCCATACTCCTTGTCATGATGATAATGGACTGAACCTCTGAAACTGTAAACAAGCCACACCAATTAAATGTTTTACTTGATAAGAGTTGTTGTGGTCATGTTGTCTCTTCACAGAAATAAAAACGCTAACTAAGATGGGTGGGAACAGAATCTGGGCCCTCTCAATAGCCAGTGTTCTAACCACAGATCAGTCTTTCTAGCCCACTCCTCAGTTTTCAAAAATAATTCTTGTTTTTATTTTTGTGGTATCTGTTTTCTGTGTCTAACCTCAACAACTTTCCTTTAAATTTTTAAAAATTACGATATAATTTAAATGCAGCAAAATGCACCTATTTCAATATGTAATTCTGTAATATTGATAGATCCATACCATTGTTACCACCTGACAAACAAGGTACACAGTAATTCCACCATTCCTCAAAACTTCTCCCATGTACCTTTGTGGTCATTCTTACCCCTTACCTTTATGCCCCACTACCATTGATTTGTTTCCTGTTGTTCGAGTTTGCCTTTTTTGGTACTGTATGAACTCATATGACATGTATCTTTTTGAGTCTTAATTTTTTTTTACTTAGAGTAATGTGCTGTAGGAGAGCCGCTTGTTGGTCCCTGATCACTTAGCCCCTAAATAATCACACTGAAACTGTATTATTTAAATCACAGTTTGGCCCATTAGCTCTAGCTTCTTATTGGCTAACTTTTACATTTGATTTAACCCATTTCTATTAATCTGTGTATCGCCACATGGCTGTGGCTTACTGGCAAAGTTTCGGCATGTCTGACTGTGGCTCCATGACATCTCTCTGACTCTGCCCTTTCTCCCAGCATATAGCCTAGCTTTCCCTGCCTAGTTCTGTTCTTCTCTGCTATGGGCTCAAAATAGTTGTTTATTCATTAACCAATAAAAGTAACACATAGACAGAAGGACCTCCCACACCATTTCCCCTTTTCTGTTTAAACAAAAAGGAAGGCTTTAACTTTAACATAATAAAGTTACATATAACAAAACAGATAACTAAGAAAAACTATAACTATAAATATAAATTCTTCAACTCCATCAAGGACTCCAGAAGGATATAATATTACCTAAGTAAACAGGAAATACATTGTAAGCAACTTCCAAAACTCTAGAATTGACATCTTGCTGCCTGGACAGTTACCCAAAGTTCTTCTGTATTGTTGGGGCATTCATCTTCAGCCTATAGGCCCATAGTATCCAGCAGACTTTTCCATGAAGTAGGAAATTTCAAAGATAGTTCCGTCTATGTTGGCAGTTTGTACGTCACATTTTTCTGTGTCCTGCAGAATGTCTAGCAGACTCTTTCATGAAGCAGGAACCCCAAAGGATTGTCTCACCTTTAGGCAAGTTTAGCGTCATTTCTCTGTGGGTCCTGAATGTCCAGTTTATCAAATAGTCTAGGCAAGAGCAGTTTCTTGCCCAAATGGCTAGCAAAATCCTTCAGGAGCCTCATCGATTCCCTACCTAGTTCTGTTCTTCCCTGCCTTAGGCTCAAAGCAGCTCTTTATTCATTAACCAATAAAAGCAACACATTGACAGAAGGACCTCCCACACCAATAATGCAGTCAAGAGGATGGATGCCTACTGTCAAAGACTTGTTCCCTTCTATTCCCAGTGTTCAATTTTGTGGATGAGCCACAGTTTGTGCATTTTCTAGTTGGAGAAAATTTGGAATGTTTAAAATATTTGATGATTATAAATTAAGTCACTATTTATTAATATCAATTTTATGGAAGTTGCAATGTATACCAGGATTGCTTTTAAAAATTTCTAATGAAATCAGGCGTGGAGGTGCACACGTTTAGTCCTAGCAATCAGGAGGCAGAGGCAGGTGGATCTCTGAGTTTGAAGCCACTCTGGTCTATATAGGGTGAGTTCCAGTACACCTTGGTCTACACAGAGAAACTATCTTTAAAAAACAAATTTAATGAACTAATATACAGTTAAACAAAGACTATCTAAACATTCAATTTCATAATATTCTCTTCAACACCAGCATTATTAAGAGTTTTTTTCCAAAATGGAAATGTTTTCTATTCTCATCATAAGATACTATGTACTCATTTAGAAATTATAAAACAATTTTCCCTAGGCTGATCTGGTTCCTTGTGTAAGATGATTTTGTGTCACTTAGCCCTCTAGTTTGAGATCTACATGCACTCCATGTTGGTCCTTCTAGAGTTTGGACTATGCAACTGAGCACAGTATTCCAAGTGTAGGCTGGGTCCTCTGTCTTCTTCTGCATGCCATATTCCTTTTAGTATAGCTCAAGTTTCGTAAGGTTTCTTGGCAGTACATTCACTTGAGTCATCTACAACTTTTTTTTTCACATGTCCTGATGTTAAGCCAAACCTCCTTATCTGTTTTTACAGCTCATTTTTAGATCATTAGTGTAAAGTAAATATTCATTCAACTCTGTTGTGCAGTATGTTTATATACTGTTGAAACTTTTTTTTTCTTTTTAATGATTTCTGCAACTAACATTCTAAATGGGTTTATTTTAATGATCTTAAAATGCTTAACGGAGCAGAACCCAGGTGAGAGAACCACTGGAGCTCACTCAATACCTTTGTCTACAGAGTGAGAACTCTTTCTGTCTGGTAAGAATTTTTTAAAGAACTTACCTAAGTTTGACTTGGAATTTTGGGAAGATATTGCTACATTACGTGCAACCAGTAGGAGGTAATGTTGGTTATTTATTGAGACTCTGTTTTATCTTAGTTTTCAGACAGAATCTAAAAGGCTGGCTTCAGACTCACTGTATAGCTGAGGATGACCTCTAGCATTCCACCATCCTGCCTTTACCTCTCAGTGTAGGACTACAGGCCTGAGCCATCATTTTCACAAGGTGCTGGGGACCGAACTCAGGTCCTTGAGTACAAGGCAAGCAGTCTACCAATCGAGGTATATCTTTAAACCCTCTTCTTTTGAGAACAGTCTTATGTAGTCTAGTCTTAAACTGACTAGGTAGCTGAGATTCGCCTTGAACTCCTGGGATTATAGGCATGTGCCATCATGCCTTGTAAAACTGAAGATGAAGGATTATTTGTTTCCTACAGCGTTTGGTTTGAACTCAGGACCTTGTGCATGCTAAGCAAGTGCTCTATCTGTAAACTCTATTCCCAGATCATGTGAGACTCCATTTAGTATTTTATTATCAACACTGTGCTTATTCTGCTTACCATCAATGCACGATTTATTATGATAGCCTATTCTTTACCATTCTGTATATTTATTACTAGGACAATGCTTACTTAAAACACAGGTGTTTTTCCCTGAGACTTTAAGCCATTGTGTGTGCTCTACTTCTTAAACAAACTGACAGTAACGAGAGAGATGAAAATCACACTGTTGAAAAGAGTAAAAAGTTGCTTTTAAGACCTGCTCCAAACATCAAATAGGAAAAATAATTTGAGCAATTTAGACTATATGGTATCAGCAAAAAGAAATGGTTGGTGATGGAACGTTGATATCCAACAACAAAAGAAATGCATCTGTAAACGAAGTAAATCTAATAATGACATCCACTGTTGCTTTTGGTTTGTAGTCATAGATCAGTGGTAGATAAGTCTATCAATAACACCACCTGGTCAGACAACATCCCATAATTATACAGTAAGGGAAAACAGGACGAAGGATCAATGATTAATGAAAGGAAACCAGATGTACAAGGAAGACACACATAAGAACAGGTAAGAGCCATTTGAGACTGCTCTGAGCACCAGGGAGGGCAAATATTAACACCGTGTCCAGATAGATGTCAGCACCCTGCAGTGCTCCCCGACAGTGTCTAGAGGAGGCTGAAACACAGGCAGCTCCACACAGGAAGGGCGTCATATGGAAATGGGGAAAACGTTCTTAGATCGGAGCACAACTCTCTTTGATTAGCAGTGATTGAAGTCAGTCCTCTTCCAGTATGCAGTAAGTTCTGGCAAGGAGCTATACTTCTGAGGCTTATTTATTTTAGCCTTGGTTTATTCCTATTTTGACTTTGGTAACAATTGAGCCACAGTCATTTCAGCTTAGGGATATAACACAGGTTGTTGAGGCAAATGCTGTGAGTTCAGTTAGAAAGCATGCAGAAAAAGAACTTCTCTGGCCAAAGTGCTTTCCTAGGCTCAGGCGTATGTACACACACACACACACACACACACACACACACACACACACACGTGTGGTATGTGAATGTGCACTTGTGTGTATGTGGGTGTGCTCACCCATGCAACTTTGTATGGAAAACAGAGGCTAACTTTGGGATGCCTTTCCTCAATCACTTCTCCTTATTTTTAATTTGTATTTATTTATGTGTGGTGTATGTGTGTGTGTAGGTAAGTATAGAGGCCAGGGGATGACATCTGGTATCCTGGTCTATTACTGTCTTCATTATTCCCCAAGACAGGGAGGGTCTCTCGTTGATCCTGGAGTTCAACTGGCAGCCAGCAAGTCCTAGTGATTCTCCATCCCACAATGTTGGGTTCTAGGCACAGGCATATTCATGCCCAGCTCCTTTTTGATTGATTGTTTTTTAACATGAGTTCTAAACTCAAGGTCCTTATGCTTGTACAGCAACTCTTCTTATCCACTAAGCCATCTCCCAGCCCTCTACCTTGTTTATTTATTTTATTGGAGGTAAGGTCTCTTACTGAACCTGAAGCTTGCCCTTTTAGCCAGCTCCGGGGATCCTCCTGTCTCCACCCACTGTACTGGGTTACAGATTTGTGCTGCCTTACCCAAGCTGCTTTTGTTTTTTAATGTGGGTTCTGGTCTTCACATGTATGCAGAAAGTACTTTACCCCTGAGCCAGTTTCCCAGCCCTCACAAATAAATATATTTTATTATGCATTTATAGAGTTTTTCCCTTTTGTGCAGGTGAATTCAGCAAAGGACTTACCACATGCTAACCATATACATTCACCACTGGGCTTCACCACAATTTTTAGTTAGTTGATTTTGTTGTTGTTTTGCCAGTTGTTTGGTTGGCTGATGTTTTTGAGACACGATGCGGTGGTTTGAAAGAAATAGCTCCCAAAAGGAATGGTCCTATTAGGAGGTATGGCCTTGTTGAAGGAAGTGTGTCACTGTGGAGGTGGGCTTTGAGGTATCATATATGCTCAAGCCATACCCTCCTCCTCCTCCTCCTCCTCCTCCTCCTCCTCCTCCTCCTCCTCTTCTTCCCCATTTTTCAAGACAAAATGTTACTGTATCACTTTGGCTGTCATGGAACTCACTCTGTAAACCAGGCTGGCCTTGAACTCACAGAGATCCACCTACCTCTGCTTTCTGAGTGCTGGGATTAAAGGTGTGCACAACTACCAACTGGTTGAAACCGGGTGGACTTGCACTCAGATAGCCCACTTGCCTTGAACTTGCAGTGATTTTGACTGCACCTCCTAGATACTGAGCTTAAAAGTCTGTAACACCGTACCCAGTCTGCAATTTTGCATGTCTTTCCTGGAATCTTCATTAAGCTTAACTCTAACAGTATGACTTCTTAGAGTGTTTGGTTGTTGCTATACTTGTGCATAAGGTCCTTAGCTGGATATGAAAATCTCAAATGCATCTCCTTTCTCCCCATTGCTTGCTTTTGTCTTGAGCTCCAGAGCAAAGTAGCAGCCACCTCTTATCTTTGTCTTACAAGCCTTTTATTCCTGCACTCTGATAGAAGCTGTCTTATCATTCCTTTAAGATGGAGATCTGTACACACATGGGGGCTACTGTGTGTCCTGGCTGATGTGCCTGTAGCAAAATAGCTCATCTCTGTTCTCCTAGAACTTTTTTCTTTTTCTCTTTCTTTCTTTCTTTCTTTCTTTCTTTCTTTTTTACTTTCACTCATTCTTTCTTACTTACTTTCTTTCTTTCTTTTTATTCTTTTTCTCTTTTTGAAACAGGTTCTTACTATGTAGCTCTGGCTGCCCTGGAACTTACTATGTAGAACAGACTGGCCTTGAACTCGCAGAGAACTGTCTGCCTCTGTCTCCCAAGTGCTAGGATCAAAGGTGTGTGCCACTACCTCCAGTGCTAGAACTTACATTTTAATGGTTCAGCCCACTAGAATGAAGTTTTTCTTAACCTGCCTCCCTCATCACCTTTTTTAAAATTCTTTTTGCCGTCTCCAGATCGATAGTGACATATTTAAGTAAATCACAAAAGGGAAAGGGGAAGATATTTGAGATGGCTGCTTTGGTTGTGCAAGGAGCATGTTAAAACTCTAATTTTAAAGTATGTGTCCTAAGTGTAAAGGGAAGAAAATGTACCAAAGGCAACTAGAAAATTGTGATATGAGTGAATAGAGTCAGGATATATCAGAGCTGGGGTCAGCAGACTCTGCTGGGGTGATGGGCATGGAGGGTGATTAGCAAGGAGAATACATGGTCAGAGCGAAAGCAGTGATGAGGGGCCTAGTCAGCCTCATGGGCTTGCTGAGGCCATTCCAAGGTGACAGAGCAGAGCTGTGTAACACCTCCTTTTCTTCCATATTTTCTGTCATAAAGGAAGGCAATTAATTGAAAATGGTAGGACATAAGTCACTAAAACCTCAGACAGAACCTGGGAAGTATAGGGAGCTGATGGAGGGTTTTTGCTTCCTCATTTCCACTGCACTCTCCCTCTCTGGTTGCCCTCCACTCCTCATCCCTGCTGTCTACTGTATTGAAAGAATTTGTGAATGAATTATTAAACTATGGTTTTTAGTGAATTGTGGAGAACAGGAGAGATGCCAAAAGCTTAGACAAAGGAAAGAGAGGAAGTTAGAGCAAGGAGATGATTCCAGAGGGACCCTAGGCAACTTCTATACATCAGATCCTACTCTCTTTACCTTTAAAGCCTGCTCCCTTTTCATGACAGTGTTTTCAGTCTCCTTTGTCTTTTACAAACCAACAAATTTCAAAGTAAGACCATGTCTTAGTTAGGGTTTTAATTGGCCCTGGTTTACAGTTTTAGAGATTTAGTCCATTGTCTTTGTGCCAGGAAACATGGCAGCACACAGGCAGACATGGTGCTGGAGAAGGAGCTGAGAGTTTTACATCTTGATCCACAGACAATGGCTTTGATCTCTGGTCCTCATGATAGAGCAGTAAGCACTTTTAACATCTGAGCCATCTTTCCAGCAACAACCCCCCTACACCAAACAACAACAACAAAAAATCCTACAGCTTTGAATGTGTCGGTGTCATGTTTCCTGTTGCAACTGACTTCAGCTTCTGAGACCTCGAAGTTGCCCCCCACAGTGACGCACTTCCTCCAACAAGGTTGCACCTCCTAATCTCTATGGGCCAAGCATTCAAATACATGAATCTATGGGGCCATACCTGTAATGGATTAGGTAAAATGCTGCGGATCCCAGGCGGATCCCAGACAGCTGCAGCGGCAGAAACACTGCAGGTCCTCGCAAGGTGGCTGGTCCTTGTGGCGGGGAGCCACAAGGCAGGAGGGCAAGAGACAGAGACATGGATAGGCAAGCCATGCAGAGTGAGGTTGGATATTTATTTAGTGGATTATGGAAGGGACGGGGAGAAGGGAGAAGAGGAGGGAGGGATAAAGGGAGGGAGGAAGAGAGAGAGAGAAGGGGGAGGGGGAGTATGGAGCAAGGCAGAAGCTGCCTCTTTGGGGAGGCACAGAAAAGGAAAGGACTCAGGCTGCAAGCAGGAAGGAAGATCTGTCTGCCTCACCAGAGGCGGGGGATATATAGGAGGGTTTCCACTTTGACCTTATTCAGTATCATGCCAGTTAATTTAGCTATTACCCAAAGAAGCTGGATGTACTATGCCCTCATTGGAGCTTTGTTGATTAACTTTTAGTAAAGAGTTAGAGACACATGAATCACATTTGTAGATGATACTGAATAGATTATCTAACATGGATGGTTGTCAGAACTGAGGGTCAAAATGGTCTCAGTAGATTCAAAAGACAAACTGAAATCACAATAACATTTAAAATCAATATGTCAACTTATACATTTAAATTAAGAATAACTAGTCATACAAGGATGTGGTACAAATGACAATGACAATTCTGTGTAGACTTTTATTGGTCTCAAGTTTAGAAAGTGGTCGTAGGGAGAGTACTTGATCCCAATGACTGCTGGAGGCTCTTCAGGAATTTGGAAGCAATACCATGAGATTAACAACTACTATTATGGTTTTGTTTGTTACAACAGGAAACATGACACTGACACATATAATGATGTGGGATTTGTGGGGAGGGGAGTTGCTCAGAGGTTAAAAGTGCTTACTGCTCTATCATGAGGACCAGAGATCAGATCCTAGCACCCCTACAGCTGGGCAACTTACAAATGCCTATAACTCCAGCTCCAAGGGATCTGATGGATCTTCTAAGCCTCCATGGGCATTTGCACACAGTTGCACACACTCTCACATTATTTTGGGGTGGTTGGTGTGGCAGTAGTCTGATGCAATGCTGTTGTAGCCACTGTAATTTTCTAGGGATAAACTGACCAAAGTCCTGCCTGAGTTAGGGATAGCAGAAGGAGCAAATCAGAAATATCTCAAAAAAGAGATGAAAGGCTGGATAGATGGAGGATGAGAACCGAAAGCAAGAGAAAACACATCTGATTGGGGAAGCAGAATAATAGCAGAATTGAGAGGAGAGATTAGTTTGTTAAATTGGCTCATCTGAACTACAGCTAGTAGAATAATTCCAGTGATGTAGTGTAGGCTGAACAGCAAGGCCTAGCGCCTTGAAGTGCTTCTCTGATCATGAATGAGGGAGGTCTCAATGAGGTGGGAAAGGAAGGGCAGCAGGTATCTTTTGATGGTTTTCTGAGTTGATTTTGCCCTGGTGGCAGTCTCCCAGTCATGACAAACACTCTGCACCGATGTGCTTAGCACACATGTACTGTTACATGCAAGGCTCTTGGGAAGGGGGGTGGATTATGAGATCATTGTACTATTATTTTAGTGTTTCTTCCAGGGGACAACCCATCTGTAGTTCTGCACCTTTAAACCCAGGGTGACTACTAATAGGAATTTACAACACTCTTGTTGGAAATTGCTACCCTCGTTTAGAAGCCATTACAATTGTGTTGATAAAATAATGTTTTAAATGGAGCATATGAAACCCCTGCTTAGCAGCTGTACCCTTCTAGAATACTAGCGTATAAAATACTCATCAGAGCCTGTGGGTGGGATGAAGTCACCTGAGCAATTTTCTGTAATTATAACCTTCAGAGCTGCTTCCTTTGTTTTTTTCAGGTTAACTTAAAACAAACTCAGCAGCCACAGCAGTGCAGCAACCTATGATTTTCTTTTTCTCTATAAATGTGTTTGTCTCTGTATGTGTGTGTATGTGTGTGTGTGTGTGTGTGTGTGTGTGTGTGTTGCCAGGGATGGAGCCCAAGACCTCCTGCATGCTAGTCAAGTGCTGTACTACTAAACTATAACACATCCTGGGATTTTGTTCAGTAGTCACAGTTACAGGGGAAGAGAGGTTGTCTATTCTTTTTCTATACTCCAATTTGTATTTCTGAGAATGTTGGAATCCACAAACAGTGAGCTATCAACTGAAAGATTACTGGGCTCAGATTGCAGCTCTCCAATCATTCTAAATTAACTCCTCTAGCATGCCAACGAGAACCCCCAAAAGAAGTGCTAGTGTCATGTCCTTTCAGAGCTCTGTGGGCTGGGTTCCTTGTGTACACCCCGGTATGTGACAGAATTGGCCAGCACTGGAGGCAGTTTCTGCTCTCTGATGCTCAGAGCTGGAATGATGCCCTTTCAGCTGTGAGTTCTAATATGGAAGGACCTGTACTGCAGGGGAGTTGAGTCTGAGGGGACTTCACAAGGCAGGATCTGAACCTGATGTAGTTAGTTAGTTCCATCATTTCTGGCCACATTTAAACACCAGAACTTTATTTTCTATTAAGCACTTTGAATTTTAGATTGCTTCATGTGTAGAATAAAATTCTTGGCTTTCAAAAGCACTTAAATGGTGCCTTACCAAAGTGTATAGTTGAAAGGAGTGTGATGCATCCTTCATTGCTATTTTCATCTTTTCTGTTTTCCATTCCATAAGTAACAAGAGTGATCTAGAATAGTCTGGACTTGCATTTTGTTTAGGATCTATTAGCTCTTTCTTACAGTACTCAAACAGAAATATCTTTTCAGGGGTTAAAAATGGTCAGGTCATCTAGTGATGTTATCCTTTTTTAGTAACTCAGGGCAGTGTTCTGTCTTGCTGTGACTGCCTGGAAAGTTTTTTTTTTTTTCCACACGTATAGGGCCTTAGGTCATAGAAATGTTTCAGAAGATCTGTGGATACATCAAGAACATGGGTAGAGCAAACAGAAGGAAGTTAATCATCTTTGTTGCTTCAGAACTGAGAAAACGTTTGGGGAGAGCGAGGTTCATGCTGGACATCACTGAATAAGAATGAGCTGATGTCACAGTTGGCCAGAAGCAACTTTTTTTTTTTTTCATACAAATAGAACAACATGGTGGGGAGGAGAGAGTGAAAGCAAAGGGAGAAGATTTCTAGGGGAAAATAAGCTAGAGAAGGAACGTGAAGAATGGCTTACTAGAGTGTAGAGTTACTGTGGTATAGAAGCCATGCTTTTCTAACAGGAGGCGTCTGCCCTTGGACAGAAGCTGCGGAAGGAGGGTTGTGTACCGATCCTCTCCTGGCTCAGAGGGCTGCTATGTGCTGATCCCTGAAGAAGGCTGTGAAATTGTCTTGACTCAGTGTCTAGGATGAATGGCCTCTGTTGCTCTTTTGGTTCAAATAGTCCTGCAATAATGACAAGTGAAGAAGCCTCTGAACTATGGTAATGTGGAACTCAGAGCAGTCATCTTAGCGGTGTTTTCAAACACTGGCGGAAGTGCCACCACCTCTACTCCCTCTCAGTTCTAGGTTATTGGAAACTTGGGCAGTTAGATTCAGGTGCCTCATTGTCCATATTTCAAAAACTCAGCAGTATCAGTGTTGACCAAATATAGGGTAAAGTGACCTGTGTGATCTGACTCAATACATAGCCATGGCCCATTTTTAGAGTGGAGGGGCGGGTAGTAGTTGCACACACCACTGGCATCTTGGGCGGACTAGTTTTCATTGTGTGCGCGCAGTGTTGCGTTTTGGAACTAGTTAGTTTCTCTGCTCACTAAATACCAGTAGTGTCCCCAGTTCTGTGACAGTTAGGAGAGGCTCTCATTCTTTGGGATTTTCTTGAGAGGCAGGGGAAACTGAAGACAGGATATCATACCAAACAGTACAGTTTGCTTTTTTGTTTGTTTATATAAAGATCTTGGGAAGTTTTAGGAAATTGCACACTTGAAATGCAACATAGCCTTCATTTGAAATGGATTTTATTTCTGAAAAAAAAATGGATAAAATAGTTTGAAGAAATGGATGGCAGGAAAGACATTGTCAGGAAAAAGAGAAAAAGGTACATGACTTCTTAAGTAGCCTGTTGTTTCCCAACCTGCACCAGCTGTCAGTCCTGTGGGTGCTTCCTCCACTTTTTGAGACACAGGAGGTGAGTAGCTCATGGTGGAGACAAAGGGTTGGAGGAAACAAGAGATCCAGGACTTGGGGAAGTGGCAGGCATGATGAAGCAATTGGGATTGGTATGAGAGAGACAGAAATAGTGAAAGATGAGAACAAAGAAACTGGAGATTTCCTGTGATGTTGTCAAGCTTAGAACAGTGGCACTTCTGGAACAGTCTGAAATGCCACAGATCTAGAGTTTCAACAGAAAACCTTCTCAGCTAATGATACCTGCACGTCAGAATACAGTACTTAATGTCCCTTTGCAGGCTTCAGCTTATAAGCATAACCTTCAAAAGACATGTGTCTTCTAGATGTTAAGCCACCATTTACTACACTGTGTCTTTGCTTTCATTGTGGTTTCTAGGTCTCAGCAGCCATTTACCCTGAGATTTTACCAAGTCTGACCCAGAGAGTCATAGTTTCCCACCGATCTAGACTTTCTGAAAGTCATATAATGCATTATTGGAAAAGCTATGTACAAACACTAGCCAAACATTAGCTTCAAATTTGCCAGATGAAATAGTATTAAATAAGATGCACAAATAAAGGAAAAAATTGTGAAATATGAGCAAGTCTCCCTAATCTTTGTTATCAGCTACAACTTACAACCTTGGTTTTGCACCAGGGCCTAATTGAGCCTAAGAACATTTCTTGGACTGCTTCCCAGCATTCATTCGGTTCTGCAGACAGACCTTCAGTTGCATACTTAGTACTGGGTTTTAAAACTTTGGCCGGTTGTCACTCTAGCAGTCTTTCTTCAAGTGAAAGTCTTGTTTGTGTCATAGGCTATTTCTCTGAGCACCCAGTGTGTCACCATCTCGTTAATTGTCCAAGATTGCTAATTCTTACCACAAATAGAAATTACCTGGTTGACCACATGACTAAAGAGAGTTCATAGTTATCCTCAAATGTTTCCTAGGGCTGAGGGCAAGTGTACCAAACCCTCCTTTGGAAGTGGCACCATGGCTTGCATCAATATAAACTCTTATATCTCAGAGTTTAAGAATTCCTGCTGCGGACAGGGAGCCTTGTCCTCAACAGAGATTGCCTCGATAGGAATCACTAATGCTTATCATAGATTATTTAAAACTTCTCTTTCATTTGAAGTATCTTGACATATAGAAGAGGTTCATTTTATCAGATTTTAATAATTTTGCCATATTTATTTTAGATCCTTTGTCCCTTCAAGGGAAAAAAGAAACAAATAAATTTAAATGTCCCATCTCATGAGTAATGGCTAATTTTGATTGTCAGCTTGATTAGATTAAGAGACTCTTAGAGGCCAGGTGGCTTATGTCTATAATCCTAATCATTAGGAGGTAGAGACAGGATCAGGAGTTCAAGGCTAGCTTCAGCAAAAGCAAGTTTGAGGCCAACTTGTGGTACATGAGATACTGTCTCAAAAACAAACTGTAATAGTAGAGAATTAATTAATTTGTTCTATGGCTTTCATTTTGTCCCAGCATTTTCACTTTGCTTCACTTAATTTACCCTTCAAAGTGATTATGCCGATTCATACCCTTCCTTCCTATATTGAGTTCCTGTTGTCCCATGCCCTCAATAAAGGCCGATATTGTCCAGCTGTTCCATGCTTACCAATTAATTTAAAGGTAGCAGTGTGCTTAGCAACCACCACAAACACAGGATGATATAAACCTGACTTTGTAATTCCAACCATGTCCTTTGAAAGGATTTATTTTACTTCCTGTGTCACAAATTCAAGGTAACTATTACGTAGCTTTTCATGCTCATGTTTTGATAACAAAAGATTATGATTACTTTAAAGAAATGGGCAAACAATTACAAAAAAGAAAACTAAAAAAAAATCTACCATATAGGAATAATCAACATTTTGTTATGTGTTTCCTACTTGTCATATGGACAGACACTAGAGCATGCATCTGCTTAGAGTTCAGATTGTACTGAATGTGTATTTTATGTCACAGTTTTGATTAAAATTGCACTCTGGCTTTTTCCATATCATTTGGATATTATATGAAAACACCAGCTTACTAGCTAACTTTGGGCAAATATATTAGTTTAATCATTCTCTTGTTTGAGGACATTCAAGTAACACTGGAGCCTAAAAAAAAAAAATCTAGCTGTGTAAATCCTCATATGTTTGTTTCTCTGGGATAGCTCAGTAGGAGAGGCCAGGGAATGTTGACAGATTTGGATCCAATAGGTTGTGAGCACGGCATCCAGGAAGGAAAACATGCTGAGAGAGGAAGAAAACATGCTTCAGAATCAGGGCATCCATTCATCTCTCCTGTTTGAGCTGAGTGGTAAGTCTGTCTCTGGCTTCAGTCTGGAGATCCTTTTGTTACTAGGGGCGGTACTAGAGTGACTCCACCCTTCTACTAGCTTCAGGATCTCAGAGCCTGAAGGGACTTTGTTTCTGGCTTGAGTGATATGCTCGTTATTTTTTCCTTTCTTCCTCCCTCCCTTCCTTCCTTCCTCCCTCCTTTCCTCCCTCCATCCCTTTCTAAAAAAGATTTGCTTTTATTACCTTATTAATGCATATGTATATATGTTTTTCTGTGAGCAAGTACAGAGGGAGCCAGAAGATCTCTTACAGCTGCAGCTACAGGAAATTGTGAGGCATCCAGTGTAGGTGCTGGGAACTGCACTCAGGTCCCCTAGAAGGGCAGGAAGCATTCTTAAGTCACTGAGCCTCTGAGAGAAGGTTTTTTCCTCAGTGTTCTAACAAAAGCAAGTTAAAGAAGTGTTGGTTTACCTTACACTTGCTCACAGTTTGAAGATATAATTCATCAAAGCAGGGAAGGCAAGGCAGAAGCTGGGCCCATTGTGTCCAGCCAGGAAGTGCTTGTTCCGGCTTGCTTCTTCCTTTTTATTCAGTCCTGAAATGTTGGTGTCCGAATTTAGGGTAGGTTTTTCCACCTCATTCCTAACCCAACTTAGAAACTCCCTTATAACCTTGCCCAGAGGTTTGACTCCTATTTGGTTCTAAGACCTGTCAAGTTAACAGTATTAGCCATCACAGATGCTGTTTTGGAATTCCTTATTGAAGTGGGCTGTTGGCCTTGTGTGGCCAGAGAGCTCATTGAACTACAGGGCAGCTGTTTCCATATTGGACAACTTTGAATCTTTTCCTTCAGATGAACCTAAATCTGATTTTATATAGCCTTCACTGAGTCTTATTTTATAATGAAAGACTACCTGGGGTTGAAGGTGTGGTTTAGAGGTAGAGTACACATTTATGCACAAGGCTTTAGGATCAATGCAAATTCTCCTCAAGCTCCCTAAAATAATTTTGGAAATAGTTTTACTTTATGTATTTTTGTATTGTTTCTACTGTTATTAGCATAAAAACATACATATGTTTGGATGGCTTTTAAATTCATAAAAATTTTAGATTTATTTTTTATTATTTTCTGTAAGAGTATATGCCTGCATGTGCACATGTAGGAGTATTTGCCCACTTACATATGTGTCTGTGGTCAGAAGAGAGCACATTCCCTGGGACTGTAGCTACAGACACTTGTGAGCTGCCTTGTGTGTGCTGGGAATAGAACCCAAGTCCCCTGGAAGAGCAACCAGTGCTCTTAACTGCTGAGACAACTCCCCAGCCTGCTTCTGTAAAATTCTTTATTTCTTCCAATCTATTTTGTTTTATTTTGTCTCTAGAGGAAATTTTATACACAAATATTGGTAGGATAAGAAAACTTTCTGAGTAAACAGGTCCCAAAGTGTTTTTTAGAAGTCATCTGTAAGAAGTGGTTTGAGTGCACACATTTCTCCTTTTCCATTGACAATAGAAACTACTCTTTCCTGTCTTCCCTTTCCTTTCTTGGTTGAAGATGTTACATACATGATCTCATCTAATGGCTTCGTAAGTATCTGGGTCAGCATTTCCTCATTTGCTAACGAGAGTAGCCAAGACTGAAAGAGTAGTCAGAGCTGAAATTTAAACACAAGTTTAGTTCTAATGCCTGTTGATGTAATCAGTTTGCAAACCTGTTTCCCTAACCTTAATTGCTTTAACATCAGTGTGAATTTTATACATGTGTCTGTTCAAAATACCTGTTTTAGATTGCTTAGTCACTTTGTCACACTGGCAGCCTGAGTGTGATTTCTGAAGATGGCTGGCTTCTGCTTGCTTCTGCTTGCTTCTCCTTGTCACTCTCACCTGCTCTGGGGACATCAAAATATAACCTCTCTGGTGGCCCAGCTCTCCCCGTCTCTTTGTAATGCCTTTCTACTTCTGGAGAAACTGAAGCACAAAAGGAAAGACGGGTTAATTACAGAACATCACGTGATGTTTCTTCTTAATGTTATTGACCCACATTTTCTACAAAGAAGCTTGTTTTCACAGCTGTGTGCAGTAGGGACAGTGGGGGCAAGTCTGAATCTTTTTAGCTCCAGTGTTTTTTACAGATAGAGTACTGATGCATGTGTTCAGGGACTTAGAATGTGCAATCCGGTTCTTCCAGCACCACAATGGGGATGTTTGTGTTTATGGCTTCATGGAGATTCAGATATGTTATCACAGTGAACTTGGGGCCAGGGGTCAAAGAACTAGCTAAAGGACCTGCTAGATGTGTCATTTATTGCCGTAGATCACTCAGGCTCTGACTGGTTGACGACAGGATGTGTTTGTGTGTTTCCATGTAGTTGCTACGGGAAGGAGCAAAGTTTAATACGTGATCCTGTTGATCTTCAGTAGCATTTTATCTTGTAGTTCCATATAACTGCTTTTCTGCATCTTCAAAGGCTACAGTCAAACAATTTATAGATAAGGTCTCACTTAGAAACTACACATATCTTCAAGTAAGGGTGACATAAGCTTACTTCAGAGATAGGAGTGAGTTCATTTCTTTGCTATATAATAGGAGTAAAATGTGTGTCTTACCCTCTGGGTGTGGTGGGGGCACACCTATAATCCCAGCACTTAGAAAGCTGAAGTGGGAGGATTGCAGCAAACTCATAGGATTGCCTGGGCCACATAGTGAGCTCCAGGCCAGCCTGGGCCAGGCTACAGAGTGAGACCCCGTCTAAATCTTTTCTCTGACTCTTTCTCAGTCTCTCTGTCTCTCTCTCTCTCACACACGTGCAGCTGCTCAAAGAATAAACTTAAACCCAGAGCTTTGCTTGAGCAAATGCAGTGGGATGGTGGGTATTTAAGCTTTTTAGATGTTGGTAGTTTGAGCCCTGGCCCAAGAGAGTGTTGTCTTAGTTTGTTTGTGCTGCTCTAATGAAATACCTAAGAATGCATACTTTATAAGGAACAGACATTTAGTTTTTACAATTTTAAAAGCTGGGCTACCCAAGATCCAGTGCTCACAGCTGTTTAGTGTGGGCTCAGGGCTCAGGGCTCAGGGCTCAGGGCTCAGGGCTCAGGGCTCAGGCTTTGCTCTGACCCTATACCACAGAAGCTGAAAGTCAGTGAGACTTCCTCTGTTGAGCCCTTCAAGAAAGGAACCTCATTGCCTAGTCACCTCATAAGAGGCTCTACTTCCGTATACTGTTACAAGTTTGGAGGGGACATATTCAAACTTATACTAAGCACCTAGTGTGTAGATAACCCTACCTTTAGAAATCTGGGGGACTGGAGAGATGGCTTAGCAATTAAGAGCACTGGCTGTTCTTCCAGAAGACCCAGGTTCAGTTCTCAGCCCCAACATGGAAGCTCAAAGCCATCTGTAAATCCAGTTCCAGGGGATCTGAT
>JAQHUG010000135.1:900509-917341 GCA_028555095.1 Dicrostonyx torquatus
TCTTTGTGAGTTCGAGACCAGCCTGGTCTACAAGAGCTAGTTCCAGTGCAGGCTCCAAAGCCACAGAGAAATCCTGTCTCGAAAAACCAAAAAAAAAAAAAAAAAAAATTAAACAAATGTTTCACAACAGCCTTATGGTAGATCTTGACCACTGGTTTGCCTATTGGCTGTATGGTGACTCCTTAAACCATCACTCAATCAATATTGCTGAGCAATTATGGCATACCCACTTAGAGGGAGGTCCCCTTGGGGATTAAAGGGAAATGTGACCTAGTCCTTATTCTCTGAAAGATTTAGTCTGGCTGAGGAAATGAAAATACACAGGACAAAAATATAAAAGCTACATTACTATCAGTGGAGTGCTGTCAATGGGGAACATTCAGTTGCAACATATAATGGAATGTCTGTGTGAGAGGTCAAGATATCCTGGAGCAATTGAGGCTAAGTGAAATATTAGAGAAAACGGGTCTTGGGATAGATATGAGTATAGACAGGGAGGAGACAGCTTGACAGTCTTAAAGGAAAGTTAGTTTTGGGATTTCAGGGACAGTGAAGAAACAGATTTGAGCTTTGGTGAAACTGTCATATTTGTGCAATAAGGACCACAGCATATTGGCATTGGGAGGACCTCTGAGATTCCCCTGGTCTAGTCATTCATTATAGATAAATTGAAGTCAGTTAATGCAGCCTACACATAGTCATAATATAGTGGCCGAAATTAAAATACAAGTGAAAAAATATTGAAGGGAATTTTTATGTTTTTAACTCTCTCTCTCTCTCTCTCTCTCTGTGTGTGTGTGTGTGTGTGTATGTGTGTGTGTGTGTGTGTGTGTGTGTAAGAGAGAGAGAGAATATGGAGCAGGAAACTTCACATGAGATGCATTTGAGACAATTACAGCAGTCACTCTGTTTGGGATTTGCCGTGTTGGAACTCTGGTGTTTGCATTTGCCAGCCATTTCACACAATGGTTCTGTGAACACTAGAGCCACACAGTCTCTAACCAGTTGTGTAGCCTCAGACTGGTTTAGACTGGCTTACTCAATCCTTAAAAGCCTCGGTCTCCTGGTCTGTTCAGAGATATAAGAACAGTACCTGCCTCAAACAGGTTGGAGGAGGTTAACTGAGTTACCCGAGATGCCGTGCTTAGAATTGGGCCTGCCAGTACTACAGTGTCAGCCATTGTCTTCAGTATGTGTGGTGAAAGAGAAAGCCTGACCTTGTCATGAATTGGTTCATGTGAAGCTTCTTGATTCTAGTAGCAGGCTAAGAACCCTGCCCTCAATAACCCATGTGATAAAGACCTGGATAGAAACAAGGCAGATATTTTCTGAGAACTATGTTTTTTTTCCCACAAACCCTGAGTGATTTATTTCATGCCAGAAATGTGTGATTTTTGTAATTTTTGTAGTTAATTTATCTGTTTGGTCTGATTCTAGTAATGCTTAGGAATAGGAAACTAATTCACTCCCTAGGAAGCTTGGGTCTTCTGGAGATGTAGAAATAGATGCTAGTAAAATAATGGTCCCCGGCTTCTAAGCAATGGACACATCACTTCTGATCACCTTTGGAGGTTTTCTTGGTATCTTGTCATTTCTTTAAAGATTGAAGGGGACAGACACTTTACATTTACTTTTAGGCTACATCTATCTTTGAAATTCGGGTTTACTGGAAGGCAAAAGAGAAGGAGATTGCTTATCAACTAGTGTGCTTTTCTTTGGGGTTGTGATTGAACAAGACTATTCCTTCCAGCCAAAGCTGCCACATCTTTGGGCATTCTGGTGGGCCTACTTGCAAAAGACCATCACAGCTGTGCCTGTTGACTGTATTTCCCTGCCCTCATAAAAGGAGGGAGTGGAGAGGGTCATGGGACCCTCACCGGAGTATCCTGCCACTTCTCTCAACCAGGTACATGCAATTCTGCATTAATTGTGTATGGTCTTGAGTGTGTTGCTAAAGGATATAAGTGGGAAATGACAAGGAGAGTGGGACCCATCTATGCAACCTTGGGGGAAGCCATTGCCCATGCTGGGTGATCTTTGAGTGCGGCTGCTCTAAGGTCACCTATGGTCCTACCTATAACCCTTTACCCATGCTCTGTAAAAAAGCCTGATGAGCTCATTGGTTCCCCAGGGTAAACTTAGTGGAATCATATCCAGATTTGTCCTTAGGATGTTAGGAGGAGGGGTAGATGCTTTTTACATCGTTTCTGTTTCTCCCAGGGAAGGGATGTTTAACAACAGTGAGGAACTAGGGAGGAGGCAATCGGCAGAAGATGCAACTGAGATAATGGAGCTTCTCCTGTCACACTGATTTGGGTTGTGATTTGGTCACATTTCTACTTTAGCTGCTGTCCCTGGACAATTTTCATAGCTTTTTACCCAGGATAAAGCTACTAGGCATATTTTGTTGCAGTTAAGATGCTATTATGTTCTTGTTTAAAGACTTAAGAATAAACCCTGGTCTGGTTCTGATAGTGCCTGTTTTTAATTCTTAGGGGTGTTGGCATTAATATATCCCATTAACATAAATTGCTGAGAAGCATTGGAAGGGGTTTGGTGAAGAAAGAGTTGCAATCCCTGCTCAAACCACATGATTATATAGATTAGAAACAGACTCTGAAGTTTCTAACTCACTGCACAGATCAAGAAATCTCAGTTCTTAAAGTTTACTTGGGACTTGCCCAAGACTTTTCTATTACTTAATGACTAAAGTGGTATTAAAAGCTGAATTGTATGTTTATGTATGTACATGTATGCATGCAAGTGTGCAGAAGCTGGAAGTCAACCTCAGGTGTTTAACTTGTTTTTTGAGACAGGGTCTGTACCTCCCTGATTAGGCTAGGGTGTTTGGCCAGCAAACCCCAGGGATCTCTAGTGCTGCAGGACAAGCATACATCACTACTCCCAGCTTTTTTAGAATGTGGGTTGGGGTCAGACTTGGGCAAGCTCATTACTGACTGATGGATCTTCTGGTTGCTACTATTCTTTCCCAGTCTTTCTCCTATGAGGTGAACATCCCCAATCCACGATCTCAATACAAGATGCTCCAAAATATGGAACTTCTTGAGCATTGACCTGAGAAGCAAACAGTATTAGATTTGGGAACATTTACAATTTCAGATTGCTAGTTTGGGGGTGAGCAAAAATTCCAAATCAAAAAACCAAGAACATCTAAAATCTGAAGTACTTTGAGTACAAATATCATATAAAAGAAACACCTACTTATATTCTCCTTGTTTAGAACCTGGCATTTCACTTTTAGTTGCTCTTTTTTTCCCCCACACTGTGGACACTCAATTGAAGTGTGAAGAAATATGTACTTATCAGAGCTACTGTTTCTGAGTCTATGCCTAGGATATAGGGTGAGGGGCGGGGTAATGGGAGCTTGCAGGGGTGTCCTTCTGTAATATAGACCTGGATATAGCTTTTTTCAGTGTGAGCTATGCACTGTGCCTGCTCTGTGTGTCCTTGCAGGGTAAAGACTGATCACAAGCAAGAGTGGTTCCCATGGTGCAGAAAGCCCTCATCTACGCTACCATTAGTGTTCACCCACTGTACCTTCTTCATTTCACAGCCTGAGTAGCATGAACCAGTGGCCAGCCTGACAACTCTGCTTGCCACTGCAAACTGAACCTTCTGCAGATAACATTCTGATTCCTGTCCCTGCTTTGAACATGTTCTGGCATCCGTTTCTGCTTTCTTGACCTGAAATTATAAAATAGGCTAAAAAGACTAGATGGCTGGCTTCTTTTTGTCTAAATACTGAGACAAAGAATTTCCAAAAAAAGTCTACAATTTATATCAGAATATAAATTCCAGGTTGAGACTATGCAGTGTAATTATACCCCCCCACACACACACACACTTCTCCTCTGAACAGCCTTTCTTTGCAGTAAGAATTACAGCTGGTTCCTTGGGCAGCAGGAAATGTAGATGGGAGATTGGGCACACTCCAGTTCTGGCGGTAAGGCATGCTGCAGTGCTTCCTCAGGCCTGGCTCCATGCTCCTTTCTACCATCCCTGCCCTGCCAAGACACAGACATCCTGGAAGAGGGCCGAGTCGAATTTATTACTTGCCTGTTGGAAATGTAGGCTTGTGTTTTTTGGCTAGGAATGAGCACAGCCTGGTTATTTGACTGTTCCTGCTCTGAGATTTAACTCCCTTTATATTCTGGCCACTGACTTTTGAGCTTGTGTGAGCAGCCCTACTTACTGTCAGCTCTCCTGGTGCTAGCCACATATACCAGGCTCTAGAGTCTCTGTCTCCTGCTTTCACAGACTGGGCAGTATTAGAGGCTTTGGGGGTAGCCTTCCCCTGTAAGGAACCCCAGAGAACTCCAATAGTCTGTAAATTAGTGCATAGGTAGTATTAAGGACATGTAGTTTATAGAAACAGAACTGGAGCTTTAAAAAGATCTTCCCAAACTGGGCGGTGGTGGCACTGCCTTTAATTCCAGCACTTGGGAGACAGGGACAGGTGGATCTCTGTGAGTTCAGGGCCAGACTGGTCTACAGAAGGAGTTCTAGGACAGCCAGGGCTATTATACAGAGAAACCCTGTCTTGAAAAACAAACCAAAACAAAATCTTCCATTCCTACATTTAAAATAATAAGGAAGGTCAGTAATTTAAACATTAGTGCTACGATAGTTTAGATCTTATATGTCAACCAAAGGCCCAAATGGGTCCCCAGGGTCACACTGTTGGGAGGTGGTAGAGCCACCCAGAAAAAAATCCCCAGGTTGTTCATGGATGCCAAACCCTTCAAAGAAACCCTAACCTGTGTAGTGTTAATCTCTTCCTTTATGACCAGTGTGAGGAGTTGTTCTCCGCCTCGCTGCAGGAAACAAAGCGTTTCCAGAAAATTCTATGCTTCCTGTCTGTCTTTCAAGTTACTGTGGCACAAATTTAAAGACTAGAATAAACATCTAAGCAGGTTATATCAGGGTTTGTTTTTATAGTAGTGGAAAGCTGACTCACTGCTGAGGGCCTAGAATAATGCCTGGCGTGTAGTAAACAATGACAGCTTCCTAGAGGCTTCAGCTACTGCATCCTGTCAATTGAAAAGCTTTCTCATTCTGTCATGGAAAAATAGCAGTTGTGAGAGTTGTGTTAGGGCTGGTAGGCCGGGCTGCAGCTGTACTCTTGGCCTGTGTAACCTTTCCGATGGTACAGAAGTGTAGCTTGTGCTACTCTCCTGAGTAAAGCTGTCTTGTTAGCAGATGGCTCTCTGTTGAGTTCAGGTTTCCAGGTTCCTTACATCTGTGACTTTGTGATCTCCACAGCATCTAACTGGCAAAGACTGGGAGTGTCTTATAGGCTGAATCTACCAGTTTCACAGAACTCTGGCTCAAAGTCAATTATGTGGCCAGATCCACAGGAGCCTGGGAATGGGTGTGTGCTCATGGTTAGACTCAACTCCGACCTGTAGGCGGGGCATCTGTGTCATCTTTGGGCTTCTACTCCTACAGCATATGTGTGGCAAAGCTTGAGACTCAGTGTCAGGTCACATGGTAAACGACACAGGGCTTAAGTCCTACTGGGAATGAGACAGTTGTTTGGGGAACCATTATGTTCTTAAAAAGATCACTGAACAAAACCAAGACATGGAACTGTACATTCAACATGACTTCAACTGTGTTCAGTACTCTTAAAGATCAGAAAGGGCACCTGACAGCTAATTGATTACATTGCATGTTAGTGGTGGAATTCTTCATGATTCTTCCTCCCCTATCTGTATTTTCTGTTTTACAAAGTTGTCATCTTGAACACATGTCACTCACCTCTCCTATCTCGGAACACTTTTTTCTTCTTTCAAGTGTGTCAGCCATCTGAGTTCTGACTCCGTATGTACAGATTGTGCTGTTTAGTTTTTGTCAAATTGACACGAACTAGAGTCACTTGAGAAGAGGGAGCCTAAACTGAAGATTTACCTCCACCAAACTGTCCTTTGGGCAAGCCTTTGGGGGCATTTCCTTGATTAATAATCCATGTGGAAGGACATAGCTCTGTGAGTGACACCACCCCTGGCAGTGATCCTGGGATATATGAGAAAGGCTGAGCAAGGGCCTAATTAGTGTTCCTCCATGGTTTCTGCTTCAGTTGCCTCCAGGTCCTTGCTTGAATTTCTGCCTTAGCATCACTCAGTGGTAGGCTGTGGCACGGGAAGTAAGTTAAATAAACCCTTGCCTTTCCGATCTGGTTTCTGTCAGTGTTTTATCACCGCAACAGAAAGCAAACTAGGACACTAAGAATGTGCTCGGAACTCTGTCCGTTCTCCATCCCCTCGGTGAATGAACTGCAAGCTCTGCACCAGGGCTCTGTTGTAGATATCAAGGAATTAGGACTAAATGCACAGGAAAAACCCATCCAAGATCTTCTACTCCAGTGGAGAAACAGATGATAAGGAAAGTAGAAAAGGGGGAGGGGAATAAAGTAGATGGCTTGTAAAGAGATGAACGTTAACAGTTACAAAATAAGCTAAAGGGGAGCCATGCCCTGTCAGTGGGCTACAAGTTATAGACACAGGGGCCTGGGCAGGCCTTCCTGGAAGGGAACCTCATTTTAGACCTCGTAGGTAATACAGAGAGCATCAGAAGACCTGGAACTGTCTCTACTTGAAAGTCACAAGATTTGTTGACCAATGTCAATCACTGCGGCACCGACCTGCACCTTCTGAAGTCTCCTTTGTTGCTGGAGGAACCTCACAGACCTATCCCCCCCACCAATAAAGCATCTCCGGCTTGGTTGACATTTTGGTGGGACTCTACAGTTCCCTCTTTGCACACTGGTCAGGAGAGCTTGTCGCTTGTCTAAGGGCAGACTAAATCACTGCTGGGAATTGCCCATTTGGTATGCTGACAGCCAGACTGTAGATCAGAGCAAAGGACCCTAAAAGAGCTCTGAAAACAAAAATGTCATTTCTGAAATAAAACTTATTTACCTCAAATGCAATGAAACACATGGAGAGGGGTGCAGAATGGTATTTCATAGAAATTAGAATGTGGCTTCCATGATGGCTTCTTCCCATATCCCAGAATACCACAGACCGTGCACTTTTTTCCCTTTCATTTTGCTAAGACTTGGATTCTCTATAATCTGATACTTGCCTGCCTTCCATCTCATGTATAAGTCATAATCGAGGTCTCCAACATCTACCAAATTCAGTTCTATGGCTTCTTCTGCATCCATCCTGCTTGAATAACCCATGTCCTACCTCTCTGCGGCATCAGGCCACCAGCCTAACCATAGAAACCATCCTAGTTTCCCTTTTTAGAAGGAAGCCCTTGTCTCTTCCTTGGTGTGGGGAAAATGTTTCCTGAATCAATTTTCACAGTAAAGTAGCATACTTACCTACACTGAGTAGGGAATGATATGGCATATGAAATCCTTAGTCTGTGACCACCATCCCATGTTGAACACTCAAGTTCATTCTTCAGGCTGATGGTGGAGGAGTTTAGTGAGGTTCTTATCTCTAGAACATCTGAAGTCTACTGTGGTCACAGGGCAGTGCTCAGACTGTGAGAGCCTTAGTAAGGGACCACAGAACACTTAGCTAATCCAGTTTGTCACTGGATGGACGTCAGCACAGGTGTCAAAATGCCAGCGTGTTGATTAACTCATACAGACTTCTACTCTCCTTTCATCTGAGTCATTGGAGCAAGGAGTTCTGAAATGACAGCTCTGCATGTATAGGGGTCCTCATCTGTCTGATGGCCTCTTCCAATTCCCTCTCTGGCCTTTGACTCCCAGGATTTAGCACCAGTCCTCCACCCCCAGGGTCTCAGACTTACAGCCTCAAGCTGAGAATCGTAGTATGGTGTGGGACTCTGAGACTTGCACTGAGCCCACAACTTCTGCTGGTCAGTTGTCTGTCTGACCTGTCTTGCCCACACATTTTTTCCTTTCTTGCTGCTGTTTATACCTTTTAAAGCCCAGGTTGGGGGCACGATCCACCTGATTTTTAACATGTTTTGTTTGGGGAACTGACTGATTAAAGTTTTGAGATTTCTTTCTTAGCTAGACATAATGTAGAAGGGAAGACAGCATAAGGAGAAGCATTAAATAATGATCGGAACAGAATGATGTCACCATTTGGATTCCCCAGCTGCTGGTATCTCTTCATTCTCTGAAAGACATGAGTAAAATGTATTACTGAAACACTTGGGTAGAGTACTTGAACAAAGGAAATGGGGTCATTTCAAAATGTCCAGTATGCAGTAATCAATGCCACCCGGCCTGTGGTGTAATTAATGGAAACATTGGCAACAGTCTGCCCATTGTTTGTCCTTGCGCAACAGGAAGTGGCAGGGCAATAGGGAGCCCAAGGAGAAGGTTTACGTAATGCAGAAGGAAGTGGCCAGAGCTCTGCTCAGCAGCAGCTTTCTAACTACAGACCTTGGCTCACCTGAGTGCCTTCCTTTTCCTAACAAATGCGGAGATGTTCAATTGTTGAGAGTGTCGTTTGGTTTTTGACCTTATTTAACAATAGATTTTGTTTCCCTTATGGCTAAAAATGGTATCCTGAGAAACTTAGTTTTAGATCCTGTACAATTATATTTCAGTGGCAGGGCAGAATGAATTATGGAAAAGAAAATGTAGCCAGCAGGCTTATGTGCACTTAACTCATACTATGCTGTGGTGGTTTTTGAAGTCAGGAGATCTGGAGTTGGGTGGTGGTTCTCCTTACCAACTGTGGACATAAGACAAGGGGCCTGCTACCCTAGAGCGGGCTTCTTCTTTAAGAGGAAGGGTGGGGTTGTGACATCTTGCAGGACTCTCAAGTCTCCTATGCTTTGCCATGAGGCCCCTGAGGTCTAGGAGGTGGAATGGCTATCAGTGTGCAGTGTATAAAGAGAGGCTAGCCAGGTCTGCAGTGTCCTCTCGGATTTGCTTTGTAAATATCCACCTTAAATCTGGTAATGTATTCGTTTTTTAAAAAGTAAATGCTGGTATTTATATTAGAAGTCCAGTGTTTTCTTGCTCTACTGGAAAAATTCATCCATTATGGGTTTTGAAGAGGCACCACAAACCTCGCTCAGTGTGGTATTGATTTAATCAAAATCAGCTGACATTTGAATTAATGGTTTCTGTAGAAAAGAGGAGCAAAAGTTACGGGGAAGTGTCTATTTGTGATGTCTCTGCTCTACTGATGGAGCTGGGTGACCTTGGGTACATTTTTGTCTTCCCAGAATCCCCAATTTACCATCTTTAGCAGAAAAATTATAGTTCCCTTGAGGATTGTCATGGGACATGAAAGTAAGGCACCTAGAGTGTGCAGCAGTATCTGCTGTTTAGCACACACTCAGGGGACAGTGCTAAGACTTGCAGAGGACCTCATCACAAGTGTTAGAATAATGTGTGAACCAGTGAGCACTGTATACTGGACTCCACCTTCCAAGTCAGTTTGGGGATTACCGAAAGACGCAGTCCCAACAGTGTGTTGTGTTTTCTCTATATCAAGCCAACTGCACTTTACTGGGATGGGGTTTCGTTGTCTTATTTCCAGAGTAAAAGGATACACATGAGCATGAATGGCTGGAGTTTATTCTGAAAGCTGTTGTTACAGCCTGTGCAGAACTGTTTTCGTCAGAACTCTCCTACTAGGGAAACAGGGTCACTTCAGAATACCAGTATGTGGTAACTGGTGTCATTCAGCCTGTGGTATAACTAATGAAAACATCTATCCATTGTCAATTGTGCAAGAGAGAGTCATCCAGAAAAGACTCCTGCGGAGAATGCTGAGTCTTCTGTGGGAACGGACGAGGCCAGAAAACACTTAGGTGACCCTGGAAAGTTCTGGGTTGAGCCTTTTGATTGTCTGAATCCCCACTAGACGTCATGAAGTGGAAGTGTGACAGGAGTGAAGAATGGTGACAGGCCAGACTAGGCTAGCTCTGAGTGACAGCAATCTATTCCCTGAAGTGGGGACAGCTAACGGATGGATGCTGGTGTAAGGAACCTAATCACCCAGGGTGTAGAATGGAGACCTTGAAGGTGTCTCTAGTCAGGCACGTAAGAGAAATAGCCTGACTGCCGGGATCCTCTCACTGTGTCATATAACCCAATGTTATGCTGTACTCCTTTGATATTTGGCTTTTATTAAAAAATAAAAAGAAGAATGTGGCCAGTATGAGTCAATTTCAGAACAAGAAGGAAGGGATGCTGAGGGGTGGGCGCTTCAGGGCCTTCATTGTGGCTTGGTACTGTCACAGTAAAGCATGGGGCTGGACATCCAGCTTTTACCTTGGATGGTTGCTCTTGTGGCCAGAATGTCACCTTGGGTTTGTAATCTTTTTCTTGTCTGCAGCGGCTTGTTTGAGGGCCACTGGACAGTGTTAGTTTAGAGTCCAGTGTTAGCACAGGCTCCCAGTCTAAGTCAGATTACAGGTGTGGAAGGAAGTTCAGGTGTTGGGTTCATTTATTTCTTTTCTTTTCTTTCTTTCTTTTTTTCTTTTTTCTTTCTTTTCTTTTCTTTTCTTTTTTTTTTTTTTGAGACAGAGTATTTCTGTAGCTTTGGAGACTATCCTGGAACTAACTCTTGTAGACCAGGCTGGCCTCGAACTCACATAGATCCGCCTGCCTTGGCCTCCCAAGCTGGGATTAAAGCCGTGTGCCACCACCACCTGGAGGGTTTCTTTATTCCTTAAGACTCAGATATGAGTCTATCACTCGTTTACAGGGCACACTTCTGTGGTCTTTAGTGTAAGTGGAAGATTACATAACTAACACAGACAATTTCAGAACACTTGCCCTACCCCAGAAAGGGGCACACACTGTCACTCTCTCTGCCCTGCCACCTGGCAACTTGCCTACTGTCCTTCTCTATAGATGCCCATCTGGGGCCTTACATGTGAAAGGAATACTATACAGGACCATATATGTTATGTTTTTTCACTTATGTGACACTTCTGAAGTTTATCCAAGTCACAGTTTTACATTTCATTTGACTCTATGTCCAAATGGTACTCTGCTCTATGGATATAATCTCTTTTTTTTTGACTCTCCCTTCCTACACTGATGGACACAGGTTATTTCAATGTCTGCCTTCTGTGACGAATGGAGCTGTGAGCACTGATGTATGAACTTATGCATTTATACATATTTTGGTCTCCTCGTCTCTTTTCCTGGGAGTTAAACTGCTGGCTACGGATAGCTCTCTGCTTAACATTTTGAGAAATTGTCAAACTGGTCACCAAAGTGGCCATACCATTTTGAATGCCTACTATTAGGGAAGGGGGTACCAGTTCCTCCACAGCTTCTCATATCATCACTGGCGCTTGTGTTGTCTTTCTTTTGACCTTAGGCCTCCTACTGGATGAAAAGTAGTCTCTCTGGGTTGTTGTTCCTTTCCTAAACCTAGAGACATCGAAATCTTCCCCTGGGTGTATTGGCTGTTTCTGTCTTCTTTGGGGGCATGACTAGGCTGTAATTACACCCTTAGATTCTGACTGCAGGGCAGTGCTAATTCCTGTAGCTATGCTAACTGCTTTCAGCTTGGAGCAGATACACTGAAGAAGGGCAATATTGAAGCAGTTTTCTTTGAATGTGGTCATATAAGCCGGGAATTTAATTTTGAGTGTTATGAAGAACAAATCTTCAAACGTATTTGGTCATTCAGTGAGACGTGTTGCAATAGTATGACCTTGAAGTTTATAGCTCTGTTTACAAGTCACACTTGTAAACATCTAATTTTATCTTTTAAAAAGGTTTAAGTGTGTGTGTCTGTGCCTGTAAGTGGGTATGCACACATGAACATGGGTACCGCCTGAGGCCATGGCATTGGATCCACTCAGGCTGGAGTTACAGATTGTGAGACTGATGTCGGGTCTTCTGGAAGATCAGTACACTTGAGCCATGGAGCTGTCTCTCCAGCCCTTGTTCATAGTCTCAGGATCACTCCTGGGAGGTAGAGGAGAGAGATGCTGTACTCCTCATCTTAGAAAGTAGAAGCTAAGGCTGATTTCTGAAAGGGATACATGTAACATGATTTACATCTGTGACTTCTGATTTCTGTTTATTTGTTTGTGGCAAACTTTGCTATAATGACATACCCAGTGTTCCCACCAATGTATTTGAGAAGTGTCTTGACTTAGTGTTGACAGAGATTTCTGTCCCACCTAGTCCCACAACCATTCAGTCCCAAAGAAATATACAGAGGCCTACATTAATTATAAACTTGTTGGCCTATTAACTCTGGCTTTCTTATTAACTAACTCTTACATCTTAACCCATAATTCTTGTCTGTGTTAGCCACATGGCTTGGTACCTTTTATCAGTGAGGCATTCTCATCTTGTGTTCTCTGTGTCTGGGTGACGACTGCAGTCTAAGCCTTTCCTCTTCCCATAATTTTCCTATTCTCATTGTCCCGCCTATACTTCCTCCCTGGCTACTGGCCAATCAGCATTTTATTAAACCAATATAAGTGTCAAATATTTACATGGTACAAGACCATTGTCCCAAAGCAACTTAGAATTTTTTGCTACCTTTAAACTATAAAAACTTCATGAGATGATGACTGCAGTAGAACATTGCTCTCAGGCCACAATCACTCATATTTGGCTCCAGAACAAACTCTGAGGAAAAAGCTGTTCTGTGTTGACAGTGCCAGAGCCATCCAGAGAGGGATAAAGCTGGGATAGAGGTGGGACTGTTGCTCCCTAAAGCCATATTCCTAATGTGTTCTCCTTGGGAAATAGGATTTATGTGCAGATACGGTGAGCTATCTATTGAGATCAAGTCACAATTGACCTTGAAGTTTAAGTTAATAGAGACATCACATTGAAAGCTGAGCATTACTTCTTAAAGCATACTTATAAAGGATGAGAAAAACAATTTTATATATTTTCTTAGTTAAGTCCATAAGTGGTTTTTTGTTTTAAGATAAAGTTTTGCTATGTTGCTAGGCTAGCCTCAGTCTCCTGAGCTTGGCCAATCTTCCTGTCTTTTCAGTGCTGAGAATATCCAGCTCACATTTCCTTTTTTACTTATATATTGGAGAAAAAGAAAGTCTGTTTGCTTGCATTTGTTTTTGGGTGTCACTATATCACTGGCTGGTCTTAGATTCAGACACATGCCTGCCTCTGCCTCTCTAGTGCTGGGATTAAGGTGTGTGCCCCTGTGGCTGGCATGTTTTCAAGATGTCTTCTAAAGGGCTGGGGATATGGCTCAGGCTTGCATAGCATGAATAAGTCCCTGGGTTCAATTCCTGGTACTGATAAAAATAGTTCTAAAAACATATGTACTCATGCGTACTTACATGTTTTTATTGTTATCATGTTGGGTCTGACTAAGTAGTTGTAAGAGTTGCTTATATTCATAGCTGAAGACAGCAACTAAAAAGACTTGGGGCAAAGGCCAGAACAAATGTAGTACCATCCCTGGTACTACAAACTGATAACAAATAAAGGACAGGAAGGACTTTTTGGTAACTAGATCTTGGGTTCTTTGTTAGTGTGTGATAGTTTATTTCTGTTGGAAAACTTGGAAGGGAGAAAGTTGTAAGATTTTATAGGTCAGAAGTTCATAACAAAGACTAAGACAATGGGAAACTGTATTGTGATCCAAGGCCTGAGGATGGCTTTGGCCTTTGGAGATGAAACACACACCTCCATCTTTGCAACAGGGTCACATTATGTGTCTGCATACTTCAGTTGCACATCACTTTCCCTGTAACGATGCTTTCCAGTCTTGAAGAGATTTCTAGACTGTATTTGTAGATGGAAATTTCTGTTCTACCTGGTCCCACAGTTATTCAGTCCCAAAGAAACACACAGAGGTTTATATTAATTATAAAATGGCCTATTAGCTCAGGCTTATTATTAACTAGGTCTTACAACTTAAATTAACCCATAATTCTTATCTATGTTTAGCCATATGGCTTGATACGTTTTCTTAGTGCAGCATTTTCATCTTGTTTTCTCTGTGTCTGGCTGGAAACTGACTCTCTGTTGTTCTTCTTCCCAGAATTCTCTTAGTCTTGTCACCCCACCTATACTTCCTGCCTGGCTACTGGCTAATCTGTATTTTATTAAACCAATATGAGTGACAAATCTTTACAGTGTACAAGAGCATTATCCCACAGCATGGATTCCTGTTTCAGTCCACATGATTGTTACAAAGACTGTTTTCTGCCTCCTCTAAACATTGCCTCCATTCTGTCCTGTAATCCTCATATCCACCCTTAGGGAAGGCACTTTTACTATCTCCAGTTGAGGAATTAAGAAGCTGATGTTCACAGCTGTTAAGTAACTGAAGCCTCCAAAGGTAATCGGCCATATGTGAACCCAGTCTTTAGACCCAGTTCCGTTACTTCACTGGTGCTGTATATCTGCATGTCACATTGGAATGACTCCTTGGCCTACTGATCATTGTATTATTCCTGTGGTTACCTCTCTCCTCATTCCATGCTCCGAAGCCCTAGCCTGGAACTTGGAAAATCTTTCTTGTGTCTGCATAGGCTATCTGCAGGCTCTGGAAGGCTGACCTACTCAGAGGTTGAGCTCTGTCCAGGTATGGGAGGTGAACCATTGGGAATTTCAGCCCAGTGAGGAATAGGACGACTGGAGCAGACCCCTTCTGAGGCTGGATGTGTGAGCCCAACGGAGACAGGAACCATCCGTGGCCATTGTACATTTGACAGGAGGAAATACTCAGAGACAACAGGCAGTCATGAACCTTAAAGCCCCAGGGTCTGCAGAGTGATTTGAAAATTGAGCAGAGAACCTGAGTTCTAATCCCAAGAATTCAGATAAACCAGGTATAGTAGTGCATGTCTGTAGTTCCAGCACTTCTAGGCGAGATGGGAGGAAGATGCAGGGGAGACCTAGAGGCTCATAGGTCACCTAGCAGAAAAGCAAAGACTCTCAAACCAAGTGGAAGGTGAGGATTGATGCCTGAAGTTGTCCACTAACCACACATACCCCATGGCACACAGCCACCCACACTCAAACACACACACATCATAAACACATAAAAGCAACAAGATGTAAACCAAGCATAGCTTTTGGCTTCCCTCATTGTGGCAGGGTTCCCAGGGCTCACTTAATACAGCTGCATGATAGCATCTGGCTGGGCCTCTTTCCTAAACATGCCCACCCTGTGCCCACTGGCTCTTCTTAGCCTAGTTCCCCTAGCTCCCCTGAAGGGATGGGAGCTATTCCAGGTAGTCCCAGGCCAATGACCCATTCCAGTGTCTTCACTGGCTCTCTGCTACTTTGCCCCCCTCCCCCGTTCACTTGATGTTTAACAAACAGAGGCACACTCCTTAGTGACTTACTTTATGATCATATAAAAACACAGCTCTCACCTCAGAGAATAAGGTAGTTTATTCTGAAGCCAAAAATTTGTGACTGTGACCTGGGAACACAGATTCAGCTTACTCTGAATGTCGTATTTCAGTTTGGTAACAGCTTCGTGAAGTTTTTATAGTGGTATAAAAACTATTTAAAATTAAATAGTGGTATAGGACAAAGAAAATCATCTAGATTCTTCATATGTGAGAAACCATGCAACATCTGAGCCAGGCTTATTTTGCTTACAACAACAGTCTCCAATTCTATCAATTCTCCTAGCAGATGACATAATTCTATTTTCCTATTATTCGTTCTTTTAGCTGAACAAACTCTCTGGATGGATGGAACAAACCACTCATCTCTTGATGGATGTCTAGGCTGACCATTCTTTTTAATGTGTGTTCTTAGTGCTGTAAACATGTAGATTTTTATTTCTGGGCTGTGTTCTGTCCATTGGTCAATGTGTCTATTTTGACTTTTGTAGTTTTGCAGTATGTCTTGGAGTCAGGTATTGTTTGTCCTTTCCTCCAGGGCTGCTCTGCTCAGGTTCCACTGTGGTCACCTAAGTTTCAGGGCACCCTGTTGTATGAGGCATCTTGTTCGTTTCCTAGCTGCCCAGACTCCCAAAATAACCACACAGAAACTGAATTAATTAAATGACTGCTTGGCCCATTAGCTATAGCTTTTTATTGGCTAACTGTTACATCTTAATTTAACCCATCTCCATTAATCTGTGTATCACCACATGACTGTGGCTTACCAGATAAAGTTCCATCCAGCGTCTGTCTCTGATGGCTGCTACATGACATCTCACTGACTTCGCCTTCTTTCTCCCAGCATTCAGTTTAGTTTTCCCTGCCTAGCTAAGTTCTGCCTTGCTATGAGCCAAAGCAGTTTCTTTATTCATTAACCAATAAAAGCAACACACAGACAGAAAGACTTCCCACACCATTTCCCCTTTTCTGTCTAAATGAAAAGGAAAGTTTTAATTTTAACATACTAAAATTACATATACAAAACAAGTATCAAACAAGAATTACAGTTACAATATTTATATCTACTTTATCTTTTATCATAACTAAGGAAAACTCTATTATTACTATCTATTCTTTAACGCCATCGAAGACTCCAGAAGGATATAATATTACCTAAGTAAAAAGGAAGTGCACTGTAAGCAACTTCCAAAACTCTAGAATTGACAGACATCTCACTACCTGGAAAGTCACTCAAAGTTCTTCTATACCGCTGGGGCATACATTTTCAGCTTACAAGCCCATAGTATCTGGCAGACTTTTCCATGAAGCAGGAAATTTCAAAGACAGTTCTACCTGTATTAGCAGTTTGTCAGCCACTTTCTTCTGTGCCCTGCAGAATGTCTAGCAGACTCTCATGAGGCAGGAACCCTGAAGGACCATCTCACCTTTAGGCAAGTTCAACAGTCATCTCTCCGTGGGTCCTGCATGTCTAGTTCATACAGCATAACATCAAGCAGTCCAGGCAAGAGCAGTTTCTTGACCAAATGGCTAGCAAACTCCATAAG